>JAAGKR010006854.1:0-23040 GCA_011419295.1 Clarias macrocephalus
ACGCGGTGCTGGACTAAGGCCAGGAAGATCGTGAAGGACCTCAGCCACCCCAGCAATGGACTGTTCTCTCTGTTGAGGTCAGGAAAGCGATTCCGCTCACTGAAGGCCAATACAGAGAGACTGAAGAGGAGCTTCTACCCGCAGGCAATACGGTCTCTCAACCAGCGCACCAAATGTACTGACTGACGCACTTTACACATCCACACTCATGTATCTTGCACTCGCTCTGGACTCTTGCGACAACCATTGCACACTACATTACTATTTATTCTATAAAAAGCACAAGTCACTTTAAGTACAAAACACTTTACTTTACAGCATACTTGCACACCCCCTGGACATCTCTATTTATATCCCATATTCTCTATACTGTACACCTAGGTACACCTAGGCTCTCTTATATTCCTTATATTGTATACACATTTTTCTACACCTAGGTTTTTCTTATTTTCTTATTCTCTTATATTTTCCGTACATTTTTTGATTATTATTTTTTTCTTATTGGAAATTGTATATTTTTACTATATATATATATATATATATATATATATATTTTTTTTTGTTATCTTATTCTTAGTTAAATCTATTTCTACTTTCTCTGTTATATTCATTTCTTTATTCTAAGGTCACAGGCAGTCGCCTAAGCATTTCACTGCATATCGTACTGTGTATGACAGTGCATGTGACAAATAAAATTTGAATTTGTATTTAAAGTAAGTTGGGTTTATTATGTAATAATATATTACATAATAAGTATATAATAAATATAATTCTCTTCATTATGAATTTTGAACAAATTGGATTTATTGGTCCGATATACATAAATCTCATTCTTGCTCATTTCATTTACATATAATAAGTTTATTAGTTTGGTTATGCTAGAAATATGTAATCTAAATGGATGGAAATTTTATATGCAATAAAAATGCATAAATCTTAATTGTTAGGCCTAAATATTTTTTTGTGTGCAGGCAGTTCAGGTTTTTTTTTTATTTATTTATTTATTTATTTTTATTTTATTTATTTATTTTTTTTTTTACTGTGCTCACCATGGTAAGTCTCCACCTGAGAAGTTCTTGTCCAAGGTCATAGCTGGTAAAGAAATTGTCACATGTGATATTGTGACCCTGCAGTCCAGTAGTCATATCGAGGACTACACGTCTTCCTTGATTTCTCTCAGGAATGCCACTTGCATTTTTGCGTGTGTACATCTGCAGATTCCATGCATAGCTGGTTTTTGCATCACAGGCTGCCCAAATTTTTATGCCGTATTTCCCTGGCTTACTAGGCATGTACTGCAGGTAAGGGCATTTTCCACGGAAAGGGACGAAATGTTCATCTACTGTTACCTCTGGCCCTCGGTTGAACATCAGTGGAAGGAGCTGCACCCACGTTTCCCAGACATCCCTGATGGGAGCAAGCTTGTCAGATTTTTCTCTAGTTTCTTTGTTGTTAAATCTAAGGATTCTTGATATCATTCGAAATGACTGAAGTGACATTGTTGAAATATTTCTGCCTGTCGATGCATCCCAGAGACTACCAGTGGCCTCATTGCTGGATTTGTAAACACCAGCAAGAAGAACAAACACCAATATAAGAATCCAGGTACTCCCCATCAATGTCATTCCACATGTCGCCATGAACCTTTTTTTTCCTCCAAGGTTTGTCATAGCAATCATGACTTTCTTTAGTGACAATGGCATAAACAGATCAAAACATGTCTTGGTGTCACTTACTTTCGTCACAGCAAACCTTCTGATTCCAGGGGTCATTTTGATGACATTTGCAGCAGCTGCCCTGCCGTGTAAGTCAGGAGGTACTGAGCTCCAACAGATGTTACCACTTTTGTATTTGAACGTTTCAGCAGGAGTGAGTGCAGCTTCAGCATCGGTGATCTCCTCATCAGACTCATCAGATGTGTCTGTGCCTTCTGGTAGATACTCTACAATGTCTTCCTGCTCGGGAACCTGCTCATCTGTATCAATATGCTGTTCTGTGTCCTCTGCTTCATTTTCAGAAAAGACATGATCCAGAGCTTGGCTTACTGTAAATCTTCTTCTCATTTTTGACTCTGCAAGTCACCAACGCTAAACTAAATGTCTCTTATGCAAGCCTTACATGTCTGAACATGTCTGTCTTTGTATGTTTCTTTTGTTTGTTCACGTAAGGGCGACACACAGAAAGAGAGAAGCCCCTCAAAGTGTGTTTATGGTTTTTGTTTTGACCCTAACTATTGTTTTATAACCTTAAATCATAACTGGGTCAAAACTGACCCTACCAACACAAAGGTAATAATTCTCACCAGAACATTTTATAATTTTGTACAATTGTTTTTTTGTTTTTGTTTGTTTGTTTGTTTGTTTTTTTGTTTATTAAATACAGATTCCTGACAAAGTCAAAAAGTCATGATCCAATAAACAAAATTAGGTAGTAGTTTTATGCATTTAAAAAGTACAACGGGTTAGTGCCGACCCTAACACACTAGATATAGTTTGCCGCCTGGAAGGTACGTCAGATTTAGGATAGGATAGACTGGACATACAGGCTGCTTCTGGTGTGAATAGTCATGATTAAAGGTAATGAATCAAGAACAAAATATGGCAATTGTTATGGCAAACAACTGAAGAATGTGAAGACGTATTTCTTGACACATAATTAAAGAAGAATGACATATATTCTGAGCAAATATCTTTTGAAGAACAACAGCAAAAAACAAAAAAACAATTGTCCACCTTGCAATTGTACATATGTACTGCATAGCAGTTGTGTGTTTCTATTTTCTTTCATTGCCCGAGCACAGCGTTACAGGCTCTAAGGACTGTGTCTATGAAAAAGTAATGAATACACAACCTGCTGAATTCAACTTTTAGTAATGATTGAGAAGTGCAACATTGCTTTTTCGAGTTACGTGGTGATCATATATGCTTTATCAAATTTACAATGTGAAGAATAAAGTTTTGGAGCTGTGTTTCAGCCATATTTTGAGCAGAAATCAAATAGATAAATAGATAAATTTTAATGATGTTTGACACAGAATTGAATGAGCCGTACTGGAATGTATAATGGCTGCTTTTATTTACTTTGGTTTTTGTATGATAAGCTGGCTGTCATAATGCTTTTGAGCTCTACATAACACATACTACTTCACAGAATAAATATCTACAAACAATTGCATACTAGAACACTATGTCCGGTATGCCTGGTCTATCCTTTTCGATGTCTATAACCCTCAAATATACATACACAAGCACTAAAAAACTGAGTTTTCCATAATTTGTTCCATTTAAGTGCAGCCGCACTGTTAACTTCGGTCCAGTCGCTAGGTGGCGACATTGTGCAGGAGACACTACAACCTCGCACCCCTCTCAGTGGCCTCACTCCACGTCCAGACATTGGATCTGTGCCATTATGAGAATACATAATGAAATACAAGTGAGCAGTTGCGGGATACGAGCCTTGCTCAGGGGCCCATAAGGGACAATTTGGTAGTGGTAGGATTTAACGCTGGGACCTTCTGGGTCACGGGGGGGCCTGGAGCATATCGCAGGAGGCTTAACGGACGAGGCAGGGTACACCCTGGGCAAGGTGCCAATCCATCGCACATATACACTCACTCACACGTTCACACACTACGGGCAATTTGGGAACCCAAATCAGCCTAATCTGCATGTCTTTGGACTGTGGAAGGAAACTGGAGTACCCGGAGGAAACCCACCCAGCACGGGGAGAACATGCAAACTCCATGCACACAGAGACAGGAATCAAACCTGGCAGGGAATCGAATCTGGATCCTGGATGTGCAAGGCGACAGTACTAATCACTACACCACCGTGCCGCCCAACCGTAGTTCAATGCTAATAAATAAAATAAATACATAAAGCATATGCTATGACAAAAAAACATGTAATGTTTAATGAAATTTTCTTTTTATTTTACTGTGAAAATCAAAAGAGAATCTAGACAGCTCCCGGTTACTCACCTTACAGATTAGAGTTGTAAAGTCATTCCTCAGTGCCTCCTGCCGCGTCTGCATAGCGCACGCTCATTTCACCCTCTGAGCTGCGCAAGAGATGTGGCAGTAAGCATGAAGTTAAGAGGGCCATTGTTTTTATCACAAAATTAAAAATATCCACATAGTACAGTATTAACAGATGTCATAGAGTTCATGACCCGAGCAGTTTCTTCTCCTCCTTTCTCCATTTGGAGGAAGACAAACAAACTATGTATCTACTGCAACTACTGTATCCGTTTGTGTTAATGCTCAAGTGTGCCCAGGATCGAAAAAAGGGTGGAATGGGAACAGAACAAAACAATTGGCCTCAATTTAAAAAAATGCCCTTAATTCACTTCACATAGAGTACAGAGGCTCTGTCTGTCAGTTACGTCCACACAGAGACACAGTTATTTAATGTGATTTTCAAGTCTTTTACAGATGTACATGTGGCTAAACAATCATCAAAATAAAAGCACAACAAAACATGCAATAGCAAAATTAATCCAAACCAGAAAAAACCAACAAACAAACCAAAAAACCTCTTGTTATATTGAGAATTTATAGATTGAAATATCTGTATATAATCAACATATCTATTTATCAATATATTTATTATATAAAAGTTGTTTTATTTGCCATATGGGCCACATGGAGGATACAGTTATTTTTAGTAATAATTTAAAGGGATGCTCTAACTACAGTAAGAAACTGTCAGTTCTACAATGCAGCAAACTAATCAATACATCCTTCAACTAATGAACCAATCGCTAAAATTCCTTTCACTTAACTAGTGTATTGTTTTAAATAGTCACTTGTTTTATTCCTTAATTAAACATCATGCTTTTTCTTTTCTTTTAAATGCTTTAAAATATAACCAATGAAGCTCAACACTCCGCCAAAGAGACCTGCAAATACTGAGAAACAAACTCAGAAAAAGTACTACTAAAAAAGACGACTAATGTAACTATAAATAGATTGAAAAAAAAGTTTTATTTATTTATTTATTTTATTTAAAAACATCCTCTACATCATTACTGTATTACTGCATTAATTATAATAAAATACTAAAAGAAAAACCTCTATTTTTCCATTATTTGTATATTTTGTTGGAGCTGAACAGTAGCTGCAAACCAAATGTAGGCGTTTATAGTCATTTCACATCATGTGCTGCACTCTAGGAGCAAAAACATTATAATACATCTCAATCCAGCATTGCTTTAGTTCAGGCTTCTGCTGATTTAACAGAGTCAGAGACACTGAGATGGACTCTTAAATACAACCATCTCAATGATACTGCTTTCATCATCACAGATCTACACAGCCGAAATGAGATACAATAAAAAACATGGTCTCTATGCACTTTGTGTCACTGACTGATTATGGAGTTAAAAAAAAACAGCATACACTAAAACATAATTAGCATTTTATACTACATTTTATAATTTTATATTTGGCTCAAATTGTATAGGAGTACTTTCTCCCTATAAAATAATGAATTTCTCACAGACGTTTCTCACAGATCCAGCGTTGTTTAAGAGAGCATTTATTGTCATTCCAGATGATTATATTTGGAGCACCATAAGACTCAACACAGTCCTCACCACCATCTAAATCATTCGGTTCTCCTTTATTCCAAAACCTGAAAGCCAGAGAATCAGAATCAGACTCAGATCAATGTTCAGTTTCCTTCAGTTCCACACTTTCAATTAAATTCTGTCATTGGAACATATGACAACATAAATATAAATATAATAAGAAATTAAAGCTGCAAGCAGTGTGCAACATATTAGCTACTGCCAGTAGGTGGCGTTATAACTGTATCATCATTTTGGCATATCAATCTGTTCAGACTCAAATGCTCATCATGCCTGCAAAGTCTCATCGACATTGGAAGATGTTTGTGGGAGAAAGAGCCAAAAAACCATCCATTTCCTGTGCATTGGGGAAGGGTTAAATTCGTGGCGGTGCCACAGCCAGACCATGTGACCCAGAAGAAAGTTTTTGATAAATGTTTGTCCTTGATGGCTGACGAGTGGCCTGAGAATTTTTTAACTAGATCGGGCAAGTTCCCTAGGAGGAGTTCGTTAAAATAAAACATGCGAAATGCAACATCTTGCAGTTTATACCTTGAGTATACTTTTTTTTCTCGTGCCTAGAAGATACACAAGTGTACCAACTTTCATGTCCGTAGGTCTTACAAGGACCCAGATCACACTACAGGGTGCGCTGCTGAGTGATTTGGCCTCGCCTACTCACGGCGACAGTTTCACATGAAAATTTTCGCCGGGGCTGAATTTTTTGGAAACTTTGAGTTTTTGAGCATGTTCAGGCACCCAAATTAGCAGTTCTTTTGGTGGGGAAAAATACATAATAATAATAATAATAATAATAAATTATTCCTTCAGATACAATTGGGCTTCACACCAGTCGGTCCTCTGGCCCTAATAATAATAATAATAATAGTTCCTTCAGATACGATAGGACTTCACACCCTTCAGGCACTAAAAAAAATAAATAAATAAATAAATAAATAATAATAATAATAATAATAATAATAATAATAATAATTCCTTCAGCTACAATAGGGCTTTACACCGATTGGGCCCTTGCACCCTGTGCAGTCCATGCTGGCCTCTACAATGTGCTCCTGCATGTTCTCTCTGATATCATCCCGTCATTTATATAGAAACACAGCCATAAAGAGATATAAACCAATAATTTCACCAGTTGGTATTGCTACGACTGTATTATCATATTTGTATGTCAATCTGTTCAAACTCTGAGTGTCATTGATGCTGTAAAGTTTTGTCCAGATTGGATGAAGTGTGTGAGAGAAACAGGCAAAAATACATCCATTTCCTGTGCGTCGGGGAAAGGTAAAATTTGTGGCGGCGCCACAGCCAGACAATGTGACCCAGACGAAAGCTTTTGATAACTTTTTGTCATTGATCCCTTAAGAGCAACCTAAGAAATTTTTAGCTCGATCAGGCAATCCCCCTAGGAGGAGTATGTTAAAATATGTGTACGAAATGCAACATCTTTCCATTTTTCCAAAATGGCGGACTTCCTTTTCATTGTAGAGAGTACCTTCAAGAGACTTTTTTTTTCCTGTGGTGAGGAGAGACATCAGTGTACCAAATTTCATGTCTGTAGGTCTTACAGGGGTGCAGATCACAGTCTAGGGGGCACTGTCGAAACCTTTGGCCATGACCACTCAGGCCGGCCATGTCATATGGAAAGGTGTACACGGGCTGATGTAAGTCTAGAGTATGAGCTGGATTGGAGGAAGAATGTAATAAATACAGCAACTTTCTCCATACTGTCGAAGGATCTAATTTGAAGACCCACCCTGCCCAGACCGTGGAACTTTAATAAAAGCTTTTGATAACTTTTACTAAACAATGTGTTCAGGATCATAGGGCAAAATTTCAGTTTTATCGCATTACAACATGTACAATACAACATGTGCGAAACGCTACATCTCGCAGTTTTTACAAAATAGCGGACTTCCTGTTCACTTTAGAGGATATGTCTAGTAGACCTTTTTTCTCGTGCCAAGAAGATGCATCAGTGTACCAAATTTCATGTCCGTAGGTCTTACAAAGACCCAGGTCACATTCCAGGGGGCACTGCTGAGTCATTCGGCCATGCCTACAGACAGTGTCAGACCAAAATTTTCGCTGGGGGAAAATTTTCCGGAAAGTTTGGTGAGTTTTCGAGCATAGGTGCTCGGGCCCTAATAATTCCTTCAGATACAGTAGGGCTTCTATTTGGTGCTCGGGCCCTAATAATTCCATCAGATACAAAAGGCTTTGCACCGAGGCCGTTATAATACTTTATGGTTTTCCAAGTTGAGAACGGTTTTGTTGTGTTATAGATTGCACTGTAGTTTAAAAAAAGGACATCTCCATTTCTTACGCAATGAGAAAAGAATCTCAGTTTCTTACGCAGTGGTCAGTAGTGTACCATCCACCCATTTCCACTTTCCCTCTGTATCTCTGTCACTCAGACCAATCCAAGTCTTAAAGCTGCCCAGCTGTTTAACCATGAACTCCTGTAAATGAAAACAAAATGAAAAAGGCTTTAGTCGCTTTTTCTCTCTCTCTTTGATTGCATGCTGGAAGTTAGTGTGCGGAGTGCGTTTGAGCGTGAGTGTGAACATGTTTCAGCGTTCTAGCTCAAACATTAATTTATTTACTTTTTCTTACCTTAAAAAAAAAAAAAATTAAGGAAATTTCTAATTAATCTAACATCATGCAGGGAGCTCACCAAACTTCTATGAGTGTGAGGTTTCCGTGCAGAATGTCAGCTCCAGCGTGTTTGCTGGAGAGCATGGCGCCCACAAGCTCTGACACCCTGACAATGGCATGGGATTAGAAGTGTGGAGGACTGCAGTCTGGCCGCGGGAGAAATGGTCGGACATAAGCATGTTCTAGCCGCATCCAGGATGAACAGCGAAGTGGTGCTCTGAGCTCTAAAACTGATAGTAAACTGCATAGACATAGCAGGGTCTCACTACGACGTACTTCCCCTGTCAACACCATCCAAAAAGGTAACATTGACTGCAACCATAAAGAGCCATATATGCCTTCTCGTAGACGACTTTTAGAAATAATAGAAAAACATCAGCTGTGCGACTTCTGGAGATCTCTCCATGAGTCCGACAAACAATACACTTGGACTCGTACTAGCAGCAACACCATCTCCCTTGCATGGCTAGACAGATTTGATGGTCTTAATCACCAACTGAACATAATTAAAAGATGTAACTTTATCCCTGTCGGTTTCTCTGATCACAGCCTGATTTTATGCATTTTCAATTCAATTTTATTTGGATAGCGCTTTTAACAATTGACATTGTCGCAAAGCAGCTAAACACAATCAAAAGAAGTATGTTTGTATGAAATGTGAATGTGTATGAATCAAAATTATAAGATTGTCCCTGGTGAGCAAGCTGAGGGCAACGGTGGCAAGGAAAAACTCCCTGAGATGGTGATAGGAAGAAACCTTGAGAGGAACCAGACTCAACATGGAACCCAGTCCTCATTTGGGTGAAAACGGACAGGAGGGATTGATCAGCATAATACTGTGTAAGACTGGAAGTTCAGTATAACAGGAGATGTGTTTAAATTAAATGGAGTCCAGCTTGTTCCTGGAGGTAGACTGTAGGACGAGCTAGACAGGTCCAGAGGGCAGAAGGGACTGGATCACTGGCAACTCAGGAGGACATGTACTGTATAGCTCGACAGAGAGACAAGGAGAGGGAAAAGGAGAGAGGGAGAGAGAGAGAGAGGAGAGAGCAGAAGAGGAGAGAGCAGAAGATAAGGAGAGATGGCAGTTAGGTATGGTCACAGTCAAACATGTATAAGGTGAATGTATATTTATTGAAAAATACAAGCAGGAACTCTGGCAGGACTAACTATAACTGCATAACTAAAAGGGAGAGCCAGAATTAAACAGACATGAGGGCTCCGTGAGATGTAAAGCAACCAATCACCTCACCGTAAACAAACCTGGGTGATCAATGAGAGTGGGGAAGACAGCATCTAAACATACCAGTTCACCAGAATACTCTACGTTCATGAGTCCCCCAGATCTGCTCCTTTACCTACGACTGATCTATTTACAAAAATGCTTGGCTAAATAAATTGGTTTTACTGAGATTATGTTGGAGTCCCAAACATTAATAGGAAGACTATTCCATAACTTTGGGGCTTTGTAAGAAAAAGCTCTGGCCCCTGCTGTAGTTTTTATAATACGCGGTACTGACAAGCAGCCTGCATTCTTTGATCGAAGTAGGCATGGCGGATCGTAAGACACTAGCAGTTCACTCAGATACAGTGGCGCGAGAGCATTTAATGTTTCATACGTCAAAAGTAGAACCTAAAAATCTATGCGAAATTTCACAGGGAGCCAATGCAGTGCAGATAAGATAGGGGTGATGTGCTTGTATCTTCTGGTTTTAGTGAGGACTCTCGCTGCTGCATTCTGTACTAGCTGAAGCTTGTTTATACACCTAGTTGAACAACCAGACAGTAAGGCGTAACAATAGTCCAACCTAGAGGTGATAAAAGCTTGAACTAGTTTTTCTGCATCATTTAGTGACAATATATTTCTTATGTTGGCAATATTTCTAAGGTGAAAGAAAGCTATCCTGGTAATATTATCTACATGTGCTTCAACTGAAAGGCTGGACTCTATAATCACACCAAAGTCTTGTACTGTTGCACTTGATGGAACAGAAAGGCCATCTAAAGTTACAGTGTGATCAGAAAGCTTACTTCTAGCTGCTTGTGGTCCTATGACTAGAACTTCTGTCTTATCAGGCTTAAGCAGAAGAAAATTAATTAACATCCAATCTCTTATGTCCTGCACACACTGCTCAATTTTAGCAAACTGGTTTTTCTCATCTGGTTTTGCTGAGACGTATAATTGTGTGTCATCAGCATAACAATGAAAACTAATACCATGTTTACGAATTATGTTGCCCAGAGGAAGCCTGTAAAGGGAAAAAAAGCAGTGGGCCTAAAACTGAACCCTGTGGAACACCAAACTCCACTTGAGAGGAATGGTCACAATGGTCATATCTAAATCTACAAACTGATAACGATCAGTCAAATATGATCTGAGCCGCAAGAGGGCAGTTCCCTTAATTCCTACAACATTTTCTAATCTGTGAAGGAGAATACTATGATCAGTGGTGTCAAAACTGCACTGAGGTCCAGTAACACAAGTTTAGTGACGCAACCCTGATCAGAGGCCAATAGGAGGTCATTTATTACTTTAACAAGTGCTGTCTCTGTGCTGTGATGAGGCCTAAATCCTGACGGATACAATTCGTTTATGCTATTTCTATGTAGATGTGAATATACCTTTTCCAGAATCTTGGAGATAAAGGGAAGGTTTGATGTCGGCCTGTAATTAGAAAGCTGACAGGGTCAAGGACAAGTTTCTTGATTAGTGGTTTAATAACTGCTAATTTAAAGGATTTGGTTACATACCCACTGCTGAGTGAACAGTTAATTACTTTCAACAGGGGTTCTGTTATTGCTGGTACTATCTGCTTGAGAAAATGTGTCGGTATAGGATCTAATATACAGGTTGACGATTTTGAAGAAGAGATGAGTGAAATTAGTTCTCTCACTTCAAGGGGAGTAAAGTATTCTAAGTTCTGATGTGATGTGGTTAGTTTATCTGTATTACTTAAATTGTCTGGTTTCAAAGCCTGGATTTTTTGCCTAATATTTATGATTTTGTTACTGAAAAATTTAATGAAATCCTCACTACTGCATGATGTTGTGGAGATTTCTGCAGTGGTCTTGTTTTTAGTTAATTTAGCTACGGTATTAAATAAAAATCTAGACTCGGATCTCGGATTATTTTTGTTATTTCCTATAAGAGTGGAGAGATACAATCATCTAGCATCACTGAGGGTTTTTTTATAGTTCAGGATTCTCTCCTTCCATGCTATTTGGAATACCAGCAATTTAGTTTGGCGTCATTTACATTCTAATTTTCGAGCGTTTTTTTTTTAAAATGCGTGTGTGGTCATTATACCAAGGAGCGAGTTTCTTACCTCTAATCATTTTCCTTTTAACTGGAGCTACATTATCTAAGCTATAATGAAGTGTTGACTCTAGATATTCATTCGCCTGTTCGAGTTCTGTGAAGTCAGATGGCGATCCAATCAAAGTTGATAACTCTGGGAGATTATTGATAAAGCTATGTGTGGTATTTGATGTAAATGTATGTTTAAGGCGGTAGCGCGATGCTGTGCATACATTATTACTATGACGCGCTTTAATCGAGACAAGGTAGTGATCTGAGATAACTTCAGACTGTGGAATTGTGGTTATATTTCCTATACTTAATCCGAAGGATAATATTAAATCTAAAGTGTGACCTGCTTTATGAGTGAGTCCTACTACACATTGATTTACTCCTACTGAGTCCAGTATGGACATAAATGCTGTTCTCCGGGTCTTCTGGATTCTCAAAATGAATATTAAAGTCTCCAGCAATTAACGCTTTGTCTACAGAAGCAACAAGGTTTGAGAGGAAATTAGCAAATTCGCAGAGAAACTCCGAGTACGGCCCTGGGGGTCTGTAAATGATGATTAGCGGGATCGACTGAGCTGACTTTATGTTAGTATAGAGAGCTTCAAATGCATTAAATTTAAAACTGTGTTTTTGTACGAGAGAAAGATTATCATTGTAAATAACTGCGACACCTCCTCCTCTACCAGTTAGCCGAGGCTGGTGTATGTAGCTGTATCAAGGAGGACTAGCTTCATTTGAAGCTACATACTCGTCCTGTTTAATCCAGGTTTCTGTTAAACATAATATATCAAACTCCTGATCTGTGATAGTTTCATTAACAATAGCTGCTTAATAGTTACTCTTGCTACCCTGTGACTGACGAAGGCGTATATTGTTATCATTTTTATGTAAAGTAAAATTTAACAATATTAAACCGAAGAGTGCATATTTTATTTTTATTAGGACCTTATTAGATAACCAAGCTTTTTGAGACAATTTTACTCTTTTTGGAAAAAATGTAAAAAGGAAAAAATTTTATTTTAATACACTGCAACAATGGTGGGATTTTGGTAAAAGCCAAACCAAACAGTTGTCAATAGCACACTCTCAATGTCACAAAAGTTTTAAATCAATCAATAAGTTAGCTACAAAAAGGAATTTCAGATTTTCAATCTGATATAACCCTAATGCAGACCCTAAAACTTTCTGATCTCCTGTAATCCAAAGTGCAAGGGGCTCTTGTAAGAGCACACTTTTAAGACTTTAACCAAATGGATGCACCTTCCAAATTTTTTTTTTTTATTTAGAAAAGAAAATTGGGCAAAGCCATTTTATACACAGTATTGGGAGTCTGAAAATGGAGACATTTAATCATATATTATTAATATTCGTAAGATAGCTGCTGATTTTTATGAAAAACTGAGTATTAAAAAAAACATTGAGATTGAACAGACTTTCTTGAAAAATCTGCTTTAAAATTTCGCAGAATGGTGAACTTGACAGGCCATTAACGTTAAAAGAAGTTTACAAAGCACCACGGAATATGAGCAATGGTAAGTCCCCAGGCATAGATGGACATTCTGCTGAATTATATAAGTCCTTCTGGAGTATCATTGGGGAGGATATAGTAGAAGTCCTAAATGACAGTTTAAATAAAGGGATAATTTCATTGAGCTGCAGAAGAGCAGCACTCACTCTATTGCCCAAAAAAGGAGATATGACCAATATTAAGAATTGGAAACTAGTGTTGTTGTTTGTAGAGACATCAAACTGTTATCAAAAGTATTTACGGCATTGCTAAGAAAAGTTTTAGAAGAACTCATACACACTGACCAAACGTACTGCATTCTGGCAGATCCATATTTGATAATATCTCTCTAGTCCAAGATATTTACAATATTGCTAAACCATATGACCTGAATAGGGCATTTTCTCACTGGAGTCCGGGAACCGTTTCCGAGTACACTTGGCCCCGGGACCAGTTGATTTTTGTCTGTGAGAATGCAATCGTTCCAAGCTCAGGAACGAATCCCTGGACCGATTGCAGAGGTGGGACATAAGTATGCGCTCATGCTCAAAAGAGGAAGTGACGTAGTTACTGTTTGACTCCGTACAAAAACAAACGTGGCTGCTAAAGAATCTCCATGAAGTAATGCCATAATGCAGTATTTTCTCGAAATTTAGACAGATGAAAATATTCAAAGACAATCGGACAGTACACATAAAAACTCAGATATTTACGGAAGTATCCATAAGTATTTAGATGTGCACGCGTACATCAGCACTGAGCAATGCCGTGCAGAGTTAAACAAACTGCGGCTCGATCAGCACACAGTGTGATCGAGTCGGAACCGCTCTGACGCACGACACCATCTACCTTCATCATCCGAACCTGACAGCGTGGAGCCTGGTCCAGCAGAGAGCCTGCGAGTGAGCAGTAAGTTAAAATTAAATACTAACGTTATTAACACTGTTAAAGAGAGTCTCATATTACCATCAAATCTCATATGAGTAGACATCTCAGGTAATTGTCTGTGGATCTTGTGGTGACATTTTAAATGCATATAATAAGATATACAAAAAGATCCTTTCACATTAGCTCACTACAAAGTTAACTTTGAATGGTCCTCATTTCTGCTTACTTTAAGGCCCAGATCATTTCACTGTTCAAAAGAGTAGACTGTGATGAACTCAAGCGCTGTGCTTATGTAGCTATTAGAGTTACAGGTACTTTGCTCTTTACTCATTATTTTATGTTGAACCTTCATGTATATACTCCAACACCTCTCAGACCTCTCACCTCGCCAGGTGTTCAGCAAGTCGCGTGCCATCTCATTACCTCCTCACCGTCCATACGACTGTTCCATCGACCTTCTTCCAGGAACCACTCCACCTAAAGGGCGACTCTACTCTCTATCACATCCCGAGAGAGAAGCCATACATCTCTGAGTCACTTTCAGCTGGAATCATGCGTCCTTCCTCATCCCCCGCGGGGAGGGGTTCTCAGACCTTGCATCGATTATAGAGGCCTTAATGAGATTACAGTCAAGAGCCGCTACCCGCTTCCCCTCATGTCCACCGCATTTGAGTTACTCCAGGATGCCTGCCTATTCTCCAAGGTAGACCTAAGAAACGCTTACCACCTGGTCAGGATAAGAGAAGGTGATAAGTGGAAGACCGCATTCAACACCTCCACTGGTCATTATGAGTACCTGGTTCCGTTTGGTTTAACCAATGCACCGGTGGTCTTCCAGGAGCTCATTAATAATGTTCTTAGAGACGTTCTCAATGTCTTTGTGTTTGCTTACCTTGACGACATCCTGATCTTCTCAAGCTCCCTAGAGGAACATAAGCACCACGTGCGACAGGTCCTTCAACGTCTGCTGGAGAATAAACTCTATGTCAAGGCTGAAAAATGTGAGTTTCACCGTGAATCCACCTCCTTTTTGAGGTATGCCATCTCACCATCAGGCATCCAGATAGATCCAGTCAAGTTAAGGGCCGTCACAGACTGGCCAACACCATCGTCGAGACAGGAACTTCATCGCTTTTTGGGCTTTGCCAACGTATATTGACGTTTTATCTGTGACTTTAGCATTGTGGCAGCTCCTCTTACATCTCTTACATCCACCAAGGCCCCTTTTCGATGGAACCCTCTGGCCGAGGAGGCATTCAAGGGGCTCAAGCAGCATTCACCACAGCACCCATTCTCACCTTCCCTGATCCTTCTGTCCAATTTACTGTTGAAGTCGATGCATCTGAGACAGAAGTGGGAGCGGTGCTCTCCCAAAAATCACCAAGGATTTTGCTTTTCACCGCCTCATTCATCTCTCCAAACACACCTGTTCTAAATTCTAGATCATCACAGCTCTCTATTTAACATGCCTTCAGGCAACAGCTCTGCCAGATTATTGTGTGCTATCCATGCCCAGTATTCCAGTGTTTCTTTCTGCTTTGACCTTTCAGATCTCGACCACAGTTTGTTTCCACGACCACGACTCTGCCTCACGTTACAGATTTCCTGCCTTCCCAGATTTACTGTTGCCGACATTTGGATTTGTTTTTCGACCACGAGTTTTGATTACGGACTTCTCCCGACTCTCCCCTACTGACCTCTGCCTGTTCTTTGTCCACAAGCTACTTCACGCCAACTCTGCGCTTCCGCATTCCTACCGCAGAGCCTGTTCAGAGAAAGAGCGAGTGCTCACTCATCACTTCCGCATTCCCATTGATTAAATGCACTGCACTCACTCTCTACAAATGCTCGTTCTGCACTTGGATCCTCCCCCCCCTCGTGACAACTTCAGATCTATCTCTACAGCTTTGGTATCACTGACATATAGCACTTCCTTAATCCTAAAAAGAGAGACTACTCCTTTTTGTTCATCATCTTTTTTCCAGAATTGATTATTTCTTCATAGATAATCAACAAATCTCAATGGTTAATTCTTGTGCTTATCGAAGCATTGTACATAGGTAGAGGAAAATTTGGAGAGGTGGAGGTATGTTCTGGAAAGCAGAGGAATGAAGGTTAGGCACAGCAAGATGGAACATTTGTGTGTGAATGAGATGGACCCAAGTGGAACACTTAGGTTAAATGGAGCAGAGATAAAGAAGGTACAGGACTTTAAGTACAGGCAGGTTGAAACAGGTGGAGAAAAGTGTCAGGTGTGTTGTGAAACAAAAGAGTATCAGCGACAATGAAAGGAAAGGTGTGCAGGACAGTGGTGAGACCAGCGATGCTCTACGGCTTAGAGACAGTGGTACTGAAGAAAAGACAGGAGGCAGAGCTGGAGGTAGCAGAGATGAAGATGTTAAGGTTCTCTTTGGATGTGACAAGGATGGATAGAATTGAGAGTAAATTCATCAGAGGGACAACCCATGTTAGATGTTTTGGAGATAAAGTCAGAGAGGCCAGATACAAAGAGGATAGGATACAAAGGATAGGGTTAGATGAAGGCAGATGATTCACTGTGGTAACCCCTGAAAGGGAACAGCTGAAAGACAAAGAAGAAGATCTGTGCAATACAAACATAAATTATGACAACTAAACCAATAACTTCCCCGGCTGGAGCTGCAGGCGGGCGTGCGGGTGGAAATAAATAAACACAGGAAAAACTACAAAAAGAAAAGGCTGAGAACTTCTCAGCCTTGACCGTGACTGAGGTCTTTTAACTTAAACTGGCCCGACACTGCAGGCTCCACTCAGTCCTGGGGAGAAAGCTAACAAAATTGGCTGTTAGTAATCTCGTGTATAACATAGATTTTCATGATGGTGGACGTACAGGGAGCTTCGGGGTCAGCTGATATAAATAGGGCAACACACGAGAGACACAGGTGGATATAATTTAAATGTTATTGTGAAACATGTACACACATAGACACACTAGGGGGAGACAAAGCGGCGGCTCAGTAATCCAGAGAGCCTGTTATGCTCTCAGCGCTCTCGCATGATCAAAACCGCCTCCGCCTCTTAACATTTCCTTTCCCGCGCTGTCATGCTTCTCATCACGCGGCCATGTTTTCCCACGCTGTCATTTCTCCTTACACGCCCCTGGACTGCACACCGGTTTCTCATCTGCCACTGATTTCTTCTGGCACATAAGGAAGCGCAGCACGCTGTCTCGCTGCCAGGTTATTTGTGTGTGTTTTCGCCTCAATATTCTCGCGTTTCTGTTTCATGGTTTTCACGTTTCCGACTCCCCTTTCTTTTCTCGTTTTCATGATTCTCGTCTCACGTTTTCGGATTAATTGCCTCGCTGACGCATTTAACGGCTTCGAACTCTCGCTTTCGTTTCTCGACTACGGATTCACTTCACATTTGGCTTGATGCTCTCGCTGAAGGATTTAACGGCTCTGATTTCATGACCACGACTCAGTTTAACGTCTCGACACATTGCCTTCACCACTACAGCTCAGTCTCACGTCTCAGCTACAATGCTACGGATCTCGCTGCTCTGCTCCTACGCTCCCACTCTCACTACTGCGGCAGAGCAGGAGATCTACAAAGATTCACAGCCTGCTCCATCACCGGCACCTGGATCCACCTCCACAGCCCATAGTCTTTCCTTCTGACAGAGCCAGATCTTATTCCCTGGGACCGAGGTGGCACAGGTGTCACAATCGGAGCATTGTAATATCGGATCATGCTCCAGTTGTTATGTCTATGAAACTCCATGATCTTCCTCAAATTAGAAAACATTGGCGTTTTAATTCATCGTTACTGATGGAGGATGAATTTTATGAAATTTAGGGGACATTATCAGGGGACAGATAATTTTGCACACTGCAAATATGAGAAGGAAGACATATAAAGAACAGAAAGATTTGACCAACCAAATTAAAGAAATAGATCAGCAAATGCTCTATTTAAAACCCCTAATCTGTATAACAATGTGTAGAATTGCAAACTAAATTTGAACTCATCTCAACACATTTTATTGAACGTCAATTATTAAAGAGTAGGAGCCAATTTTACATTCACATTGACCAAATCTGGGAAACTTTTAGCCCATCAGTTAAGAGGGTTTAGAGCACAGAAACATATCTAAAAATTCGGATCGAGGATGGTACCATCACTACCAACCATTCTAATATTAATGATGCATTCAGGAATTTCTATCCTCGATTATATAATTCTGCGTTCCCAAAGGACCATAGTTCAGCTGAGAAATTCCTGACTCAACTAGATATCCCAACACTGTCCCTGATTCTAGATTAAGATTGGAAGAGCCCACATCACATCTATATATATATATATATATATATATATATATATATATATATATATATAGAGAGAGAGAGAGAGAGAGAGAGAGAGAGAGAGAGAGAGAGAGAGAGTGTGTGTGTAAATATGTATATACAGTATGTGTGGGCGTAATATGCACAAAAATGAAGAAATTGTAAATAGTCTCGAATAAAGGGTGTTTAAAACTCAACTCTCTCACCTTTTCCTCTCTGCTGTTTATGATCACCAGGTCTGCTCCTTTGTCCCTGCAGTCCTGTCTGCTCTCAGTCCAGCTCTTCTCCACATTAGACACAAAATAAATGCTGAAGCTGAAGCTGAAACACCTTCCTTTGTCTATGTAGATAAAATAAGAGAATGTAAAGATTTATTTTGATTTATTGATTTTGTACAGTCAAGGTTTATATTTCACAGTATTAGATATATAATATCAGAAATAAATAATAATATTTGTCTGGGCATGCCTTTCATGGGCTAAAGAGAGCTAACCTGATTGATATAGTACAGTACATCAAAATATTTGGGTTTGTTTCACACTGTCCATAATTAATTAAACAATAATCAGAAGAAATGCCATCATAAAGAGGGTAATAATCCATCAAGCATTAGATAAATAACTAGTTTAAACATTTTCCGTTCTGTGTACAGCATTTATTTACTTCTTTTGTTTTTTCAGTCCAAATAAGAAGAGCACATGGCATTTCTGCAGCACTACAGTTTGTACTGTTGTATAACTTAATAGGTAATTAATAGGTTATTTAAAAGGATAATATGTTATTTTTGTATTTCTCTCTTTACACCCTGACTGGATAAATAAAAACAGCACACACACACTCTAAAGATTCTATGTTTGGACAATAATCACTTCTATAGACATTTACATGTTAGACACTGGGTGTGGAAACGGCCGCGGTACGTCTATTATCTCCAGGAGGAAGGTGAGGTTTAGTGATTGGGAATTAATGTTGAGCTGATCAGTAATTAATCAGCTGTTATTACAATAAAGCCAAACTTAGCTATTAGTTCTCCAGGAGAAATATAAGACTGATTAAAACTAGCAATTACTTAGCAAATAATACTGACTCAACTAGTGAGTATAATTACTAATTAGTTATAAATAGGAAAATGAAGTAATTATCTAGTAGTTAATGTTATTAATCTATGTGTTAATGAGGAACTATTAATTCATTCTTTCTTACACCTCACAGTTCCATGCAGTATGACTTTTGAATCACTATTGTAAAGTGTCGCCAATTTTAATTAGATGCTGTCATTCTAAGTGCTTGGTGTAATTATTTGGAGGGACATCCAGAGATGTGTGTTAAATTTTGAGGCTCCAGTTTTAAGATGGTTCATGAATTTCCACTGAGGACATTAAAGTGTATATGGCAAAAAATTTTTTTTTAAAAATTCTAAATCTATCTACTTACACAAATCACAAAATGTCCTCAGGTATTCATCTCTTTCCCTCTGCAACTTGTCTCTCTCTTTAGTCAGGGTGCTGTAACTTGTCTGTAACTGGTTTCTCTCTAAAGTCAGGGTGTTGTACTTGGTCTGTAACTGGTCTCTCTCTATAGTCAGGGTGTTGTAACTGGTCTGTAACAGTTTTTTCTCTAAAGACAGGGTATTGTTACCGGTCTGAAACTGGTCTCTGTCTTTAATTAGGGTGTTGTAACTGGTCTGTAACTGGTTGTATTGTGTGTTCAGGATGTTGAATTTGATCCACAGCACTGTGAGGGCAGTCAGCAGGAGAACACACAGCAGAACCACACACACTGCAGTCAGTCTGTAACACCAGATCCATGCAGTGTCTCTTTCTAGTGATAAATCAACAAAAAACACATTTTTATATCTTCACATGTAAAGCTAGTAAAGCTTTATAGATTAGTCTCAATAGCCTCATTAAAACCAAAGCCCTTCATCAATGATCTGGAGAACATCTCAATAACTCTATCCTGCCATCACTGTGAAACTCCTCCCTTTTCCCTTTTGGTTTTAAATGAATTGAATTGCACAAGTGACCCATGGCACCATTACCATCAAAATTTCGGCGGGGTGGGGGGGAGGGGGATAACAGTTCTGGTCACTTCCCCATTCTCCAGACACATTGCTCCTCGCCTCTGCGCACTCTTGCCTGTACTACTTGCTTCTGCAATCACAGCAAAACTTTTCCTGCTCATCCCACAACGCGGAATTCACAATACAACTTCAAAGCACCACGAAGTGAATCGCAAGCACTCTTAAACGTCACTTCAATCAGCATACACTCCCAACTTCTGCACTTGGCTCCACAACACTCTCTAGCAAGCTTGACAGGTCACACATGCATTTTTCCAAAGGAGCATCAGCACCGCAGAAACGTCAGCGCCTGCTTCTACTGCGGTCAGACTGGCCATGTTGTTCGAGTCTGTCCACTAAAAGGTCAGCCCCCCTTAGTTCTGGGGATGCAGGGGGGGCCAGCTTCTTGTTCTTCCCCGGACCAGCGATCATGTTTCTCAGTAACCACCACTCACGGTGATCGGACTAACGTCACTCATGCCTTAGTAGACGCCAGGGCTGACCAGAATCTAATTTCCTCTTCTGCGGCCTCCGACTTCCAAATCTCTCTCACACCTCTAAGCCAACCCTTTACCGTTCAGACCCTTGATGGTAGCAGACTCACTCCCACAGGGCACAGGGTTCTTCTTTGTAGAAAAGAGAGACAAGTCCCTCAGACCTTGTATTGACTACAGAGGCTTGAATGAGATCACCATAAAGAACCGCTATCCTCTCCCGCTAATGTCTACTGCCTTCGAACTCCTTCAGGATACCCGTGTATTCACCAAACTTGATTTAAGAAATGCCTACCATCTCGTCAAAATATGGGAGGGGGATGAGTGGAAGACTGCTTTTAACACACCCACAGGCCAATATGAATATCTGGTAGTCCCGTTTGGTTTGACCAACGCGCATGCCGTGTTCCAGGCCCTCATCAATGACGTCCTGAGGGATTTCAATGTTTTTGCCTTTGCCTACCTGCATGACTTCTTCATTTTTTCACGTTCTGTAAAGAAACACGAATGCCATGTACGCCAGGTCCTTCAAGCTCTACATCAAGGCTGAAAAATGTGAATTCCATGTCCATGCTCCTCCACCTCCTTTTGGGTTACTTCGTCTCCCTTGACGGCATCCAGATGGACCCCACCAGAAATGCCAGAAACGATCCTTCCCCCCCACTGTCTCATGGCTATGACCCAACTGGATGTGGAACACCTCGTTCAGCAGACCCTTGAGCAAGAACCAGGCCCAAGTGTCGTTCCCCCCAACAAACTCTTTGTTCCTGCCTCCATGCACCCTCAAGTGTTGTACTGGGCCCATTGTTCCAGGCTGGCCTGCCATCCTGGAGTGGCATGCACCCTCTTTCTCCTTGACCAATGCTTTTGGTGGCCCACCATCAAGAAGGATGTTAAGAATTTTGTGGCTTCCTGCGATGTCTGTTCTAGGAACAAGAACACAAACAGACCACCAGAAGGGTTACTTAGAACTAGAAAAGTCCCTAAGGTGCATGGCCTCTTGGGACCCATCCTCTTGGAGCCGCTTCCTCCCCTGGGTCGAGTACGCCCACAACTCACTACCGACCGACACTACTAAAGACTGAGGTTGGCGCCGATGAGTTTGCAAAAAGCCTTCCAGAATAGGCAAAAACTGGGGGCCTCTGTCTGAGGCAATGTCAACAGGGAGTCAGTGAAGTCGAAAGACGCGATTAATCAGGAGTGGCCGACCAGAAGCGTTGGTGTAGGAGGGAAAGGGCACATGCCGCCCCTAGTCTAGCACCTGTGGTCGCACGGAAGCTGGGACGAAAAGCTTGTTGGGTGGAATGATGCTTGTGCCAGGTTCCCGTTCGAGGGTCTGCTGAACCAGACACGCTAAGTTAAGTTGAATTGTTGCCACAAGGCAATCCCTGGAGGCCAACACAGAGAGACTGAGGAAGAGCTACTTCCCACAGGCGATATGGTCTCTCAACCAGAACACCACACAGGACTAGACTGCTCTTTATGGACATTTGCTCACACTCAAGACAATTATGGAGAATTTATAGACATTACACATTTACACATTCATGCACATTTGCACAGACCCTGGACATTTCTATTTAATTTTTGCACACTTTTGCACATCACACATTTATGGACATTATATCTTCACATTCCTGCATATTTGCAGACTTCCTTGATATTTCTACTTAAATTCTATGTTCATTTTTACAATAGTTTCTATATTTCCATATTTGTACAGCCATATCATCTATATTTTGTACAGCTAAGTTTATATACAGTGGAACCTTGGATTGCGAGCATAATTCATCCCAGAAGTGGGCTTGTATATTAAAACACTTGTAAATCAAGATGAACGTTCTTATACGAAACTCAAATTATTCGTTCCACAACCCAAAAAAATAAATATATAAAAATAATTCATAAAAAAAACAAAAAAACTAATCCCGACAGATCCAGACAGAAGTGCTTCTGTTAGTGTTTGTGCGCGCATGTGCTGTGTGTGTGTGTGTGTGTGTGTGTGTGTGTGTGTGTGTGTGTGTGTGTGCTCATTTTTCAAGTCAAAATGTATTTAAAAATTTTGCTCATCTTGCAAAACCAGGTTAATCGCAATTTGAGGTTTCACTGTGTGATATATATATATATATATATATATATATATATATATATATATATATATATATATATATATAGAGAGAGAGAGAGAGAGAGAGAGAGAGAGAGAGAGA
>JAAGKR010006854.1:26432-40491 GCA_011419295.1 Clarias macrocephalus
TATATAGAGAGAGAGAGAGAGAGAGAGAGAGAGAGAGAGAGATTTACATTTTGTTCTTATCTTCCATATTTTCTACAGGTACCTGTAACAACTTCTATATATTATTCTTATTTTATTCCATAATATATTTCCTATTGATAATCTTTTTTTAAGGTCATGGGCGGTTGTACAAGTATTTCACTGCATATTGTACTTTGCATGACATCACATGTGACAAATACAACTTTAATTTGATTTTGAATTTGAATTGAAAGAACTTTGTTAAAGTGCTGGAGTCTTGACCTTGCCAGTAGAGCATCTCTAGAGAGATCCTAAAATGGCTGATCTGGTACAACGTGGTTAAGCTGCCAAGAAGAATTTGGAGGAATTTTAGAAGAATCCTACAAAAAAGATGTACCAAGCTTGTAGCATCATTCACATTATAAATTTTAAATAAATTAACAAAACACCTGTTTTTACTTGGTCATTATGTAGTATTGTGTATAGAATATTAGTTGGGAAAAGGATTTGAATCCATCATTTTAACCCTCATGTAGTGTTCTGGTAAAATCTGACTGATTTAACCGCTTCCTCTCTAAAAAAATGCAGTAAATGTTATCCATTTCTATTAACTTGGTTCACACATGCCATTTAAGCACAAAATAAATTAGAAATATTTTTATTTAAAAAATAAACAAACAAATAAATAAATAAATAAAAATTTACACACTTCCCAGTCAAAAACTACCAGTCATTGGAAATGGAAATGAAAAGACTAAAATTAGTCAAGCAAATTTCTATACTCCTTTCCACACCTAAACATGCAGGTCTCTTTGACAAGCCCCCACCCCCAACCCAAACCCCCCGCCCCCCCCAAAACCTTTATTGGCCTCTTTCAATGTCACAAAATTATAATACAAAACATAAAGTAAAAGTATAGAAAAGGGTAAAAGAATTGAGCGTTTTGGGGGGACCCCTCAGTCCCGGAATCAGTCATCCCCCCACCGGAGGGAGCCCTCACCAGAGTACTAGTTACGTCCTAAGTCACCAGTTCACTTCTTGTTTGTTGTATATTTAAGCATGCTTTCAGTAACCCTCTGTGGGAAGTATTATCAGTTCATCTGTGTACCACGCTTCGCATGTTCCTTTGGTAGTTTGGCTCCCGTGCATGACCTATATTGCTACGTTTCTTGATCATGCTTTTGAATTACTCATTTTAATTGTTTGCTACTACTGGCCTGTTTTTGACTTTGCCCGGACATTGACTTCGACTTTTAGTTGTGATTTTGTGATTGTTTACCTTGTGACTGGATTAATAAAAACCCTGCTCATGGATTCTAACTCGCCTCCAGTGATGGATCTGTTACAGGGGGTGAGCAGCACACCTGAGCAGCGCATACACTGGGGGAGGGCTGGGAACTCTTGAAAGGGCAACATACAGTACATACATAATGTGGTATACAACATAGTAGTGACCGTTACTATGGCCAGGTGTTTACTTCATAAGAATTTGATGGCATTTCGCTTTCAGTTGGGTCTGCATCACTGGCATCTGTTTTGTCCATCTCCATCGTTCTTGTCAATTTACGAGTTTGTTCTTCTCACCCATCAATCAGTGCAGTAGTTCCCAATGTGCATTATTTTTTATTATTTTTCATTTTCATTAATAAATTTTTTACTCAGTAGCGAATATTTCAAATGTAGCAAAGTACAATACTTCAACCAAAACATACTTAAGTAAAAGTAAAATTACAGATTTTAAAAACTACTTTAAAAAGTAGAAGTACACACACACACACAAAAAAAAAAAACTACTCAATTACATTAACGTGAGTAAATGTAATTCATTACTTACCACCTCTGCACCCCACCTACCACACACCCATTATTTTTTCATATTTTTGTGTTACCTTGTTACAGATTGTTGTTTTTAATTTGTTTTAGTAGGTATCCTTTGGTTTTTAAGCTATTATTAGTATTATTATTGTTATTATATATTTATTATTAATACCATTATTGTGTCAGGCTTAAAATTACTACAAAAATACTTTTTTTTTTTAATCAGAGTATTATTCTAATATAAAGTGATGCTCTTTTACTGTGCATGCACATAAATTTTAAGAATTCAATACGCTATGTGTAATATTTCCAACTGTAATACATTTCAACTCCATTATTATTTTGTGAGATTTGAGATTAGTGTGTCATGATTATTTTCGTTGTTGTTGACCTACATGAAGAATAGCATGACCTCTGCATGCATTTTACATTTAACTCACAGCTGATTGCACAATATAGCAGCCCTGTGATCAGTCTTTAACAATGAACAGTGAAGTAAAATAACATGCTAATTATAATGCTAACTATCTTAAGAGGGTGCTCTGGAGCTAATACTAATTTTATTATTCAAACAAAGACCCATGCCCATGAATCCCACAGATCTGGTCTTTTAACCTAAAGAAAACATATTGTATTTACAAAGGCTTGTCCAAATTCAGAAGTCTTTTGCCTAGAATTAAATACTGAGGCTGTGATTGGAAGGTTAATTGGAACACAAATTGGAAGGCTAGTCCAAAACTGTGGGCATACATATGCAGGAGAAAGCTTTTACCCTGATGAAGTATTCATTATATGAAATACCAACAACTAGCCTGAACTTTTTGAACAATGTAGGCATGGTGGATTATAGAATGCCAGCAATTTACTCAGGTAATGCAGCCCAAGGCCTTTCAGTACTTAATGGGTCAATAATGGTATGTAGACTATTGTAGACTAGTGTAACAATTATTTTTTTTTTAATCTTACCTAGTGATTTGGGTTGGATGATTAATCCATTTATTATGTTGCCAGTAAATAATGACCATTGTGCATAGATACATCTCTGGATGTGCTGGGACACATCATCAGTGATGTTTCCTGAGATCATCAGGTGTTTCAGGTTTTGCAACATCAGACACCCTCTCTCAGGTGACCCAGCTAGGGTTTATCAAGCCCCGACTCTTGATCCAAATCCACCTCAAGGCTCTTTCTGCAGGTTCTGCGATGGACTTGATGTCTCTCCTATTTGCAGCTCCTGTGATGCCAAGCCTGGCAAAGATCCTGCACCGGGAGCAAGCGGCACCCTACTTCTATGGACTCTCAGCAAGCCTTCCAGCCTCTCCTTTGGCAGTCCTCTATGAGCTCCTGGTGCTTGAGCCGCTTGTGCTCATTTGCCTCTTTCCATGTGGTCCTCCCACAGGACTGTCAGTTCCAACAAAAGAGACTGCTTGGAAGATGCTGATGTGAGAACCATATCGGGTCTCAACAAGGTTGATGTGATAAGTTCCGGGAACTTGAGGTGCCTGCCCAGGTCAACCCGCAGCTCCCAGTCTGATGCCGAAGAGAGCAGTCTGGCTGATTTTTGCTGTGCTTGTGGCTGCTCACCAGCCCTTACAAAGGCAATTCTTCTCTGGCTGCCAGCATGTTTGTTGTTGGCCACTGCATGTGAAATGGCCTCTGCTACACACTTCAGGACCTGATTGTGTCGCCAGCGGTAGCGGCCCTCTCCAAGGGCAGATGGGCAGCTACTCAGAATACCCTCTTCTGGGACAGAGTGAACAAGGTGGAACTTCACTTTTGCCCCAGTATTGCAGAATAGGACCAGGAGCTTATAGATATATAATTCCATGACTTTAATGTTTAATATTTTAACCTTTTTTTTTCAAGCATTTTCTCATAAAATATTTATTTTTCAAATAGAAATGTTCCTATTCAACAAAGTGTCAAGAATAATAAGTCCAGCAGCCATGTGTTAGAAAAACCATGGTCGACACCAAGGGATGTAAATTATTTGCTTAGCTAGTAAATACCAAACAGGCAGACCTGTGGCTGCCCATACATGGAGTCACTAGGCTTGTCTATATAGGCCCAAAGACAAAGAAACAGACGTGAAAACGTTTAGGTAGTACCAGGTCTGGGAGCATTGCTCTGGTAGAAGCAAAAGAAAAGAAAACACAAAAATGAAAGTGAAAAGATGAAGAAAGGGGAAAAAATCACATAAAAGACAAAGAAAAGAGAGATAAGGATTGAACCCTCTGGCTTGAGGTGTCTGGGGATTTTTGTTCAAGTTTATGCCACATTACCTCCAAACAGAAAGGCTTCCCAAAAGTTTACACAATCAGTTCTTTAGCTCACACAGCCTCACCTCTGATGCCCTACATCGGGGCTTTGTATATAATATATAATACCACCATCAATCCATTACAAAAAGGCATCTGTAATTCTGTAAATGAATAAATCAATTTAGTATTACTTAAAAATGGCATTATGCCATTTACACTGAAAGAAACACACAGACAAAAATTACCAGTCATTGGAAATAATTTGGAAAAACTAGCATTAGTCAAGTACATTTCTATACTCCTTTCCTTAGACATGCAGGTCTTTTTGACCAGCACGCACACAACACACTCTCTCTCTCTCTCTCTCACACACACACACACACACACACACACACACACACACACATCCCATACTTGCACACACCACTGTGGTTATGTAACGCAACATCATTCAAAAATATAGAGAAGTAGAAAGTATATTTAAAAATGTAAGTAAAATGAAAGTATATTTATTGGATGATGTAATGGAGTATAAGTAAAAAAATAGATATACACCAATATAACTATTCAAGTAAAACACTTGTGATTAGGTATGTGATTAGGTACTGTAACAAATCATTTAAAGTTAAGTTACCTTCTACAGTATCTTTCCTTATGAGTTTATGTGTTAACCAAACTGAATGGGTTGAGACACAGGCTTCATGCTTATGTTCCTACATACCTACTTCATAAGTGCAAGAAAATATGAATAATACAACAAATCACAAGGCTGCTATACAGATGTCCATCTCCACTTACTGTAATAAAACACTGAATTACTGCATCTCAGCACTTTAACACTTTTGCTCAAGCAAACTTAAACATACTGTACCTGCATGTTGTGCTTCTGGGCGTGTCTCAGCATCGGCATCTTCCTCCACTGTGTCGGGGTCGTGACCTTCAACATTGTCTGCAATCTTGTAGATGACCTTCACCATCTCGTCCTGCTCAGAAGAGCACCAGAACATCTTTAATCTATAAAAGTCTCACTAAAACATGAAATGTCTGCGTCTCTGTGTGGACGTGACTGACAGGCTGAGACTCTGTATAGGGAATTAAATGTGCTGCTGTCAGTAAATAAAGTTAGAGGAAGTTAAACATCAGAGGAGGGGCATCGGTGGCTTCTTGTGTTCTAAGATTAAGACATTTAAACTGCAAAACTCACGCATATTCCAGATGTAATTGTATCAAATACCGAATACCGAAATAATCTTATGAGTGTGTTATAATAGTGTGTACATTGCACCAATGCATTATATTTTGTTATATGTAATGTCAAATCTGTTGCTGTTTTGTTCCCCAAAGTTGTTAGACTTTTTGTCTGATGCTTCAACTGATCAAAGATAATCATTAACTTATCATCAATATGTAAAAAAAAAAAATTGTCCACAGCAACAACCAAATAGACACACATGATGCACGCACACACACACACATACACACACACACACTCTTGCGCACTCTCACACAAAGACATGCAAAGGGGACACGACCCCTGGTTGCTGGAACATACAGTGTGAGCAGAGAGGTCACAGCTTCAGGCCATAGGCGAACCCTAATTAAAATGTATATTGCGCTAATATATGATCATTAAAACTCACAGGTGGAGCTCATCTACACCTAGTTATTGGAGGCTCAGGTAGACTTGTAGGAAATTCCAGTCCTGAACTATTGAGCGTGGATGCAGCATTATTTGTTGCTAATAATTTTTAGCTTTGTATGAATAAAAAGGCTTTTAGTGGCTGGCTGCTAATAAAGGAAGAAACCAAACTGCAGTAGCTTCCTATGGCCAAAGTGTGAAAACAGCAGAGCAGCGTATTGTACTACGAGACGTTCATTGTTATAAAACTGGCTTGCAGTTTGAACTACTGTCAGATCTGTTGTCATAAAAAAAGGATTTAGTATCCAAAAAAGCAAATCCATTCAGTATAGAAAATTGTTCAATAATCCAGCAGTGTTAAAATAAACTATATTAATTCATCCTTTTATCATCCATTCAACAGAAACAAGGGGATGGAGCTGCTTTACTTCAGGACTCGGGAATTCCTGCACATCAGTGACATCATTTTCAAATCAGCTTCCATATACTAATAAAATGTTCAGTAAACTTCTCTGAGTGAGTCTGGTAGTCACATGACCATGTACTGCTGTGTAGTGACCGGATTATGACCTTCCTGATTAAGTGTTTTCTCAGTGTGTCAGTTTCTCCCTTGTGGCTTGCGGCATGTTTCAAATAAAGAGGAAATTCAGCATCAACACATCCAGTCACGTAGGCAGTGTTGCTTCTGACACAATTTGGAGACCCAGAAACCCAGAAGCTTTACAGTAAGTAATCTAAGAGCTCAGGAAAAAAATACACTTACACTCAGGAATATGATTAAATGCACTGATATGCCTAATTTAAATAACTTGTGTAAAATGCAACTATCCATTACAACAACAAAAAAAGTCATCTGTAAACTTGTGCTCACTAGATTTATTTATTCATTGTTTAATAAGGATTTTAATTTAACCTGAGAGAAACACACACACACACACACACACACACACACACACACACACACACACACACACACACACACACACACACACACAGGTGACTGATGGAGACTTGAGCACAAAACTGTTTGGATTCTATTATGCTCTAGTTAAGCTATCATATGTGATTTTCTTTTTTTACTGATTGCATCCTCAGCGCTCTCTCTCTCTCTCTCTCTCTCTCTCTCTCTCTCTCTCTCTCTCTCTGTCTGTGCACGTGCATGAGTGTGGACAAGCGAGTGGAAAACCTTTTTTCTCCTGTGTATATTTTATCTTTTGTGTTGAGTGAATTGCAGAAAGTGTTAAAAAGGAGGTAATTGTACGCTAGTGTGTGAGAGAGACCCAGTGACAAGCACACACTGGAAAGCAAGGTGACTTTGGACGCTGGTGTGTATGAAAAGTTAACACGCCCACACGGCATGAGGATTATGTTCAGTGTACGTGTAGAAGAAAGTTGGGTGATTAGGAGCGACAGAAACATGATATGAACAGTACAATGCAATTTTTTTTTTTAAATTCAGTTAATAAAGTGAACAAGATTAATAAAAGTGAAGTAGTAACACAAGATTAACTTCTTTCTCTCAGTACTCCATCTAAGAAAATTATACTGTAATGTTTCACCATTTATAAAATGCACAATCGTTCTCCTACTATAGTAAACTACATCTGGTGCTGTATGCTGGGCTACATGTGGGTTTTCAGATGTATGAAATTTTTTTACAGAATTTTTGAGTACAGAATGTGGATCTTTAATTGGATCATTAAAGAAATGCAGTAAAAATGCATCAATATGCTAAATATGTAATCAGGCGGAATAGTGTCCCACATCATCATTAACTACACTGCAACAGGCAGTAACTGTTACGGAAGGACTGACACAATAAATAGAGGTGAGGGGGAAAAAACAGAACGGCCACGTTTATTGAACAGTATTATAATGAGAAGTGACTGAGTGAACCGGAAAATCTTAGCTGTTATGTTGATGGAGTTGGTGGATGGAGGAACCGGAAGGGCAGACGGGGTAGGCAGGATGTGGAGCTTGAAGGAATATGGAGTTGAGGGGACGGAGAAGTGTTGGGTAAGCTTTCCAGCGTGACGAGTCCTTGTCCATAGTGGAGTTCAGACAGTGAGAGAAGGGAAGTGATGTGTATATATATGTGTGTGTGTGGGTGATGAGGTGCAGGTGTGTGTGATGAGAATTGGGGAGAGTTGAAGCGTTGATTGGCGGCGGAGCCTGGCGTGTCCGTGACAGTAACACTGCAATCAGTAATCATAAATCTCTCATTATATCTCTGACCCTAAAATTATATTCAATCCCAGCTATCACTGCAATCTTCAAGATTTTTATTTCCTTAAATATCGTGCATACCTTCATCTTTATTAGCGCTTCTAGTGATGCATAGGTAGTTTTAGAATCCATGTAATGCACTATTCGGCCACTAGATGTCATTTGAGATTCAACCAGAGAAAAGAGAGGTTTTATTAAACACCTAATCAAAATGTACTATATACAAGTTATAGCATAGATGGATGTGAACTGTATGTATTAATTTATCAATTTCACCCCTAAATCACATACCCCTCAGAACAGCGTTCACTGTCAGAAAGTAAACATTAAATGTCCTGACCCTTTTGCATGCACATGTGTGGGGCTACATGTCCATGTGGGAATTGCAGTACAGTAGTGCACATGTCTCACCCTGTTTTTGTTTGTTTGTTTGTTTGTTGTGTGCATGTTTATTTCATTTACTCATTATTAGGTCAATACAGGAATTAATTAATTAATTAATTAAATACCTGATTTACATACACTAGAATTCCAGCAAAACAACAATAGAACAATAACAATAACAAAAATAAATAAATAAATAAATAATAATAATATATTTAAATGTTAAGCTGCATGATTAATTAAAAATAAATAAAAATCTCGATTCATACATACAGACGAGCTCTTTTCTGAATGATGGTGATTCACTTGCATGTGTTTCCCTGCATTCAGATCACACTGCATTAACACAAGTTCACTTATTTATTTGACAACAATCCCGGATTGCAACTCTATATCAGTCTAGGTCACTCAAACAGTGTAACACAAAACACTATTAAATCACCAATCAGACCAGAGATGAATGAATTATTTAGTTATACAACCATACGCCATATAAGCCATTCCACAGTCACTCCCACAATGTGTAACAAGGAGGTGGAGCTAAACCAGCTGAACAGTAATTAGGATCAATTACTCCATCAAACACACACTTCCATTGTGCTCAAACTGTATTTTCTGCTTTCTGTGTCCTTTCAATGCATTTAGTTGTGTCACCTACAGTATGCGGTTTGACTTGCATAAAGACTAAAAATTTATGCCTATACATATTTTATACTATAGTTGATTTTTATGTGATTTCTGTGAATAGTTTTTTTATTTTTATTTTTTATTTTTATTGACTGCAGTGTTTGAGGACTGCACTACCTGCTTCTTTACACAAAGTTCTTAAATGTTTAAGATGAGGAGGCACACTTCAATTTGCCATAACGTTTTGCGTTCTTAGTTTGATACAGAATCCGTCAAAAATAATAAAACTGTGAGTTTGAATTTGCTATTTCATCAACCTATCAATCATATAGCCATCATTTTAGTAATCCAAAGATAATTCAAATTTGCTGTCAGTATATAATATTAATGCTGACAAAAGTGTAATAATATCTGTGAGGCCAAAATATTTTCAAAATTGTCTCAATGTTTTGCAGAGATCTGGCTTGATTTCCTGATTTCCTGGTTCTTTATGCCATGAAACACATCGTCATTGTCCTTTAATTGTGCAATTAAAGACAAGCGTTTAAGGTGTCTGATTTTGCTATTTTCTTGTGCATACATGTATCCCCTAGAACTCAGCACTACATTATGATGGTTACATGGATACATTATGAAGATGTTACAGACTGACTGTAGCATGTGTGTTACTGCTGCTGTGTTTTCTCGTGGCCACTGGTGTCACAGCAGTGTGGATCAACTTCAACATCCTGAATATGCTAAATAAGTGGCTACATAGCACAAACTAGAACCTGACTATGGAGAGACCTGTTATAAACCAGGCAATTTGTGGTGAGGAAATATTTTCTCAATAAATAGTTAAAATCTTTCAAATCTATCCCTAATGAGATTATAAAACTATAAACGTATTAGGTACATTTTAGGTAAAAATTTCCAACACACACATACACATATATATACATACATATACATATATACAGTCTTGTGCAAAAGTTTAGGCACCCCTTGATAAATAACAGATTTTTTTTGCTTTTTTAATTGAAAAGATGTTAACACAGTCTCTCTTGGAAATAGGAAAACGGCACAATATTTTCAGCAAACATTGGTGCATAGATAATTTTTATGTGATAAATTGTACCTTATACCTTGTAAATTATTGTGGCACTGTGCAAAAGTTTGTGAACCCTACATAATCAGTACTTACAGTAGTAACACGTCCTCTGGCGGATATCACAGCTTGCAAATGCTTTTTATAGCCAGCTAAAAATCTTTCAATTCTTGTACTCTTGGGATTTTCTCCCATTCTTCTTTGCAAACAGCTTCTAGTTTCTATAATATTCTTTGGTCGTCTTGCAGGTACAGCTCTTTTGAGATCTACCCACAAATTGTTATTGATGTTTAAATCAGGGACTGTGTTGGCCGTTCCAAAACCTTCAGCTTATTATCTCTTGAGGTTTTCCATAATGGATTTCGAGGTATGTTTAGGATCATTGTCCTGTTGGAGATGCCATCCTCTTTTCAGCTTCAGTTTTTTACAGATGGTGTGATGTTTGCTTCCAGAATTTGGTAGTATTTAGTGGAATCCATTATTCCCTCCACCCGTGCAATATGTCCTGTGCCACTGGCTGCAACATAACCTGTAACAGACATGGGCCAGTTAACATGTTCTGCTTTACTCACCACAAGGGGGCCCTAGAGTGCTTGTGCATTGGGTTAAGAATTAGGACATGTAGTAGAACAAGAGAGAGATCTGTTTGGCTAGAGAAAAGCATGGCTTTCCTGCTGCATCACTATATTGAAGTTGTCCTGATTGAGAAACATTTTGTTTCCTGCTCAATCTAAAAAAAGGACTCCTTGGTGTACATTATTAACTGTTTTCTGGGTTCTACAAGAGAATCAAATAGATTGCTATATTGCTGACATTGCTTGTGAGTCCTAGTGGATTAATTGCACAAGAAAGAAACTTTGGTGGGGATCTTGGATAGACCTTTTGGATCTGAATTGGGTTTATCATTTTCTTTCAAAGATTTGTTATTTGCTTGTTCTCTCAGTTTGTTAAACTCATTTTCTTTTTTTCTTTTGGGCTGATTGTTAATTCTATATATAAACGTGATGCAATGTTGAAGCAATTATATTTTGTGCTGTTTGATTCATATTTATGGTTAGTTTTTTTTTTTTTTTTTTTTTTTTTTTTTTTTTGGCCCCTCCCAAAATTCAGAATTATAACAGCTTGAACAGTTAGGGATCTGTTATATAGTGGCGCCTGAACAGGGACAGTAGAAAACTAACTTTATTTACATTTATCAAACTGTGTTTGAGTCTTTATAGAATATGGCAAGCCATAATGCTCAGGAAGGGGATGAGATTGGCCCTGATTTAGATTTCTCCGCTGAACCTTTCACCAGCCATCGAGAACCACTCAAGGAGCTGATTAATACTTTCAGTGAGTTATACATCGACTCGGAGGAAGAGAATGAAGGGCACATTGATGAGAATCCGGATGGTTATCCTTTACCACCACCTCCACCCCCTGAAACAGAACAAGATTTATGTCTGGACACAATCAACTCTCTGACAACTGTAATAGACAGGCTTTCACAAAGAGTAACAACCCTTGAAGAACGGTGTGAAGACTGTATTGAGAAGGTGAGTGAAAGTGTTTCCTATGCTGAATTGGAAAACAAGTGTAGATCTGTGGAAGAGAAATTTAGGTATTTCATAGAGCGTGAATGTGGTAGAGTGAAGAAAAAGCTGGAACTTGCGGTGCAAGATTTAGGACAATCTATGGTAGACTGCCTAAAAAGAAGGGATATTCAAATTGAACAAAAAATCAAGTCCCGTGGTCCAGTAATTTCTACTCCCAATCAACTACGTCTGAGCACATCGTTACCCTCTTCCGTTACAAACTCCAGAGAACAAACATACACCATCCAGCCTAGTCACATATCAGTTCCCGAGCCTTTATCCTCAATACAATATAACCCACCTGTCAAGATTGACTTCCCCAGCTTTAGTAACAGTGAAGAGGAAGATCCTGTGGTATTCATTGAGCATTGTGAAGAGTATTTCGCTGTGTGTCCTCTCTCTGACAGTGAGATACTTGTTTCATTAACTGCCGTACTAAAGGGAACTGCTAAAGATTGGTGGCGGGCAGAGAAGAGGAATATCAATAGTTGGAGACAGTTTAAAAACATCTTCTTGCGCTCCTTTTTGAGTGAAGATTATGACGATGTGGTTGCCAGAAAGTTATTGGAGAGAAAACAAGGAGCTAAGGAAAACATCAGTGATTTTGCCTTTCAGTATAGAGCATTATGTATGAGATGAAAGAGAGAAATGACTGAAAAGGAAATTGTACATGCAATAATGCGGAATTGTAACCCACGTTTAGCCAGCTTATTGAGGGGTACTGTGAAAGATGTTGGGGAGCTGGTGAGGATTGGCACTCAAATAGAGCGTGATTTTGACGAGTCAAAACTGTACTGGAGTCAAATTAATGTTGAGGAACAGAAAAGGAAGATACAACCTTCTTGAGAAGCTCGACGCAAGCCTCCTATCGCAAGCTCCAGAGTAGTACAAACTGTGTCCAATGTCCAGTCCAATTCCTCCGGACATCAAAAACAGTTGCCATTCCCATTGTGCTTTGTAACAGGTATTTCATAGCCATGGTGGATACAGGCAGCACATTATCACAAGAATCCTGCTGGAGACAATTGTGTGAAAAGGAACCCTACCAACTGTGTAAAGATCAGTCATTTTTGTTGGCTAATGGACAGCGTCAAACCGCTATTGGGAAGGTGAATTGGAAGTGTTGGATTCAAGGACGACAAGTGGATCTAACTTTGTTCATTCTGAAAGATGCAGATCTAACAGTACCAATCATATTGGGCATGGATTTTCTGCTGACCACTGGGATGGTGTTGGACTTTCAAAAAGCTTGTTATTCTTTGCCTTCAACAGAAGATACTGCTGAAGAGCTAACCTTTCCTTTCCTTACCAACGATATCTGTCCAACAGTACATTTCTATCTTGCTTTGCCTCCACTTCCAATAACTGATGCAAATTTGGAAACCATACACCAACTTGTCCAAAAAGCCGATACACGACATCAGACTAAGGAGGAGCTGGAAAATCTGATGCTTGAGTGGCCAACGGTTTGTACACATGAAATTGGTTATACGAATCTGGTAAATCATTGCATCATTTCTACCGACGAAATACCATTCAGAAAAAGGGCTTACAAGGTTTCCAAAGACAAACAAAGTTACTTTGATGCAGAAATTGAAGAGTTGTTAGCAAGAAAAATAATTCGTCCTTACATGTCTCCTTGGGCTTCACCTGTCGAGGTAGTCCCGAAGAAAGATGGTGGATCAAGACTTTGTGTTGATTACCGGGGTTTGAATCCTAAGAGACACATCTTGATGCCTATCCCATGCCACAGATATCTGATATTTTGGACTCACTACATGGGGCCACTGTGTTCAGCACACTTGATCTCAAAAGCGGCTATTGGCAGATAGAGATAGAGACAGACAGCATCAAGAAAACTGCATTTGTTACCTCAGCAGGTTTATTTGAATTCTTACGTCTACCTTTTTGCTTGAAAAATGCCTCTGCATCATTCCAGAGATTGATGGAACACGTTCTTAAAAGCAAGATGTTGTCTTGCGTACATAGATGATGTCGTTGTGTATTCACAGAGTGAACTAGAACATCTGCAACATCTCAATCAAGTTTTCAAATGCCTTCATGATGCCGGCCTCACACTAAATTTAAATAAATGTAATTTCATCCAACCAACCCTTACCTTTCTTGGCCATGTTGTTTCTGCTGATGGGATAAAAACTGATCCAGCCAAGGTAGCAGCAGTAAATGAATTCCCAGTTTCTTAAGGTTGTTCAACGCTTTCTAGGAATGGCGGGCTGGTACCATCGTTTTATTCCCCACTTTTCAGACAAACAGGTACCATTACATGCTCTCAAACAAAAGAATTTGGATTTGGACTGAGCAATGTCAATGATCTTTTGAAACCCTAAAGCAAGACTTAACACAAGCACCAGTATTGGTCCCACCAGACTTTAGTAAAACCTTTAGAGTGCAAACTGATGCAAGTGAGATTGGTTTGGGA
>JAAGKR010006855.1:1194-40488 GCA_011419295.1 Clarias macrocephalus
AAAAAAAACCCCCCCCCCCCCCCCCCCCCCCGCCTGTGTCATTTAATAAAACGGTTACGCCCACTCTTGCATTACTTTCGGTAATCCATTTTAAAGAGGAATGAATGAGATTAAACGTATTACGTTCTTTAAGTAAATAAAAATAACACATTTTGGTTAGCTGTGGGGTTTTAGAGGAATAAAACCCTGTGGATGTCACCTCATCAGAAACTAATCAACTTCAGGGTGCGGAGAGTAACTACACCAGGACTCCACACGCAGGGTGGAGTCACTATTACAGTATTTGATGTTTTTGGGCGGGGCGGGAAAACACTTTGACAGAATCGAACCTTAATAGTTCTTAAGATTTTCTTGATTGTTTCAATTTCTGGATTGAAAACGTAGCCGATCCTCCTCTCAGTCGTTGCGTGTCTGCACTAAAACACCAGAACAAAGTCTCCACCTAAAAGCCGAATTTTCGACGTGACTTCCGGGACGTTTCCCTACCGCACGTCCTCCCGTCGTCATTCACCGCGCACACACTCTCCCGAACCTCTTAGTTGGGCAGCGCGGAAGGCCGACTTTTCATTAGAGAGAGAGGCAGAGACAGCGTGTGTGTGAGATTCACGACAGAAATGAGGTGCACATCCTGAATGGAGCCTCGCAATAAAGCCAGGCCAAGACGCCCAACAAACACCGATCGATCGGGAGTTTTTTCAGTAAATCTCTCAGAGTTCCGCTGGCGTTTTTTCTTTCCTTCTCAATAGCTTTTTCTGCGAGGACGGTCAGAGCCGAGCGCGCTGTATCATGTGGAAGAAAAGCCGAATTTACGCCTCTCTCAGCGTTCTGAATAGCGCACATTTATGGATTTCTTTTCAGAGTGAAAGAAATTGCTGGGCTTGAATGAATTATTGCCGGTGAAGGTTTATTGAAGTTTTATTGTCCTCTTCAGGCTTCTGAGTTCTCCAGACTGGAACATTTTGCCGTGTTAATCACGCTGAAGCGACGGCACGCGGTTCTAAAGCGGTCTGACGGCCGCGCGGTACGCCGCCGTGTCGGAAGCGGTGTAGGTGCTAACGCGGGGACGGATGATGTCATACCTTCTTGTAAAGGCTGCGCAGATCTCTGTACTGCCACATGCTGCTCAGGACCTGAGATGCCGCTTTCACCACTTTGGGCGAATGTCTGAAAGAAAGGAAGAGAACAAACGAGAGGAGTTCGAGCGTTATCCCTACAGTGCAAGGTCATTCCAAAATTATTGGCACCCTTTTAGAATCTCAGGAGGTATGGACGACAGAGGTGTTACGCAGCGTCAGTGTGTGTGTGTGTGTGTGTGTATTTAGAGTTAGACCAGAGCAGGATGTGGCCTAAACCAGAGGAGATAATCTTTTTCTCTTCCCTTCTTTCTTCCTTCCTGTTTGGTTTATTTTCTTCCTTTCGTCAGTCTCTTCATCTCCGTTTTCCTTCCTTCCTTCCTTCCTTCCTTCCTTCCGTGTTTTGTTCCTAAGTTTTCCTTCCTTCCTTTCTTTCTTTTTACCACGTCCCTATTTTTGCTTTCTTCCTTTTCTCCTTCTTTTGTTTCTTTCTTTTTCTTTATTTGTTTGTTTCTTCCTTCCTCGTCCTTTTTGCTTTCTCTAATTGTTTTTGTTTCCTTCCTTCCTTCATTGCTCCTTCCCTTCCTGTCTTTCTTTCTCACATGTTCCTCAGATAGCCTCCGAGCGGGGAACTGACTATCCTGTCTGACAGCGGATAAGAGGAAAAATGGCCACTTGATAAGAGGAAGACATAAAGCGGTTATGTGACATGACGCTTTAATGCTAATACACTCTGTCGAGGACATCATGATTTATCTCTGACCGTCACTTTGTCTAAACACACATCTATCCTGCATTACATCACAAAGATCAGGGGAGGCGGACCAACACCAGGCTGTCTGATCTGAGCCTTTTTTTCCCCCATTACAGCACAGAGACGCAGAGGAATCAGAACTTGAACCTAATTTTTAAAAAATCAGTGCTAAGTTGAGAGTCCCCCATTTAGAACCCCCCTGATGCACATCGTCTGGGCGACAGGAACTCACTTGTCTCCTTTGCTCCTGGCGATGCCGATGAGCTTCTCGATGCCGCCGGCGTCTCGCAGTGCCTTGGCGTTCTCCATGTTCTTAGTGATGACCTCGTGCAGGGCGCAGCAGATCGCCGTCACCGTGTCGTCCGACATGGTTTTGCTGCTTGTGCTGTTGGTGGTGCTGCCGCCGCTGCTGCCGCTGGCGTTACCACTCCCGGGAAGACGGTGGACCAGATCCCTCATCGCGTACTTCCCTACCAGGGACGAGGAGAGAAGGAGGAGGAGAAATGTCAGGATCTCAGCCATGTTCAGAAGTCAGACATACTGTACACAGACACACATTCAGACAAAAGGACACACAGGGTAAAAGTTTGTGCACCTTCAGGACAATAAAAAGATGTCAATAAAACAAACAAATTAATATGAATAATAATCGAGAATTATTACATTTAATAATAAAAAGAAAACTTTCTAATCAAAATGTAATATATTACACAATTAGGTTATTTAGTGGTTAAATCTTATTCAGTATGAAGATAAAAAATATAAAGCAAACACAGCTAAAAATATTTCTTTCATTTCATAACACATGGCAAAAATCTAATATATTTTCCTTCTAATAAATCTTAGAAAAATACATCTATGTTTAATTTTCCTGAAATTCAATAAATTAATAAAACACACTAGCGATCACACGGTAACTAGGGGGCCAAAACTTTTGCACTCAACACTATATGATCCTATATGATCCTGATTGCACAATTGTTAAATCATATTACACATTCATCTATCTCCTGCTCATGGTCACGGGGGGTACAGAGTGCCAATCCATCAAAGGGCACACACACACACACACACACACACACACACACACACACACACACACACACACACACACACACACACTAGGCACAATATGGGACTACCATTTTACCTACTCTGCATGTCTTTGGACTGTGGGAGGAAACCAGAGTCCCCAGAGGAAACCCATCCCGCACGGGGAGAACATGCAAACTCCATGCACACAGACCCCGAGGCGAGAATCGAACCCGGACCCTGGAGGTGCGAGGCAACAGTGCTCACCACTACGTGCAAAAAAAGTCTTTGTCGTCTTTGTCTTTGACTAATTTAGTCGTGTCCAATTCCTCCCCGTCACTAGGGGGCTCCACATTAAGGCTACTACTACCACTCAGCCGGGAGAGCCGAAGACTATCACGTGTTTCCTCCGAACCATGTGACACCTGTCAACCGCATCTTTTCGAACTGCTCGCTCACGCTCCGTTGGGGGCGGAGTAACACATTCGGAGGACGGCGCTATCCGCTCCTTCCGCTCGCGTGAGCTCACAGACGCCCCTGATTGGCTGTAGAGCCGTGATTAATGTGGGAGGAGCACTAAGTACCTCTCGCCCCTCCCCTCTGAGAGAGCTCGGCCAATCAGCTCCCTCTAGACCTCCGGCTGCGAGAGGTTACAGCATCACCCATAACTCAATAATATCTCTTTGAGTGAAATCATTAAAGGTTGTAGAACTGTACAAGGATGCGTTTTATTTCTTATTTACTATAAAATTATTAAAGGACCCATAAAAAGCCCTCGGTGAATGTTTTTTTTTTTTTTAAAGATGAGTGTACAACCTGAGTAAGTGTGTTGTATAATCTCTAAATTCTTTCTCATTACTTTCCTTTAAACACGTTCAGTTCTGTGTACTAGTTAATGGCTCTTCAGGAGCCTCTCTGGGGAAAGTTTCTAAAAGTTTTCAGTAGAACAAAGTGTTTCCCTGTCACAAACCGTTCTACACAGAAAGCTGAGAAACTGTAACTCAGCGTCCTCGTCAATAAAGACTGAGAGAAAGTGTGTGTTTGAAACCCACGCGAGACGCGCCAGGGAACGGCAGCTGCACAAGTCAACACGCCCCTGGATTGTTATTTGCTCTTCTTGGATTAACACATCTGTTGTGTTGTTGTTTACCGCCATGAACTTCAGCACAGCGCGGATAAGCTGCATAACATCACGCCCGACTTGAAAGCCCGCCGTCTCGTGTTCAATAAAATGACTCATGTGGTATTTGAGAACAGAGGAACGGAGAAGAACGTGGCATTAAACCAACAGAGTGAAAGAGGACGCATGGTAATGAATACACTGATTCGAGTCATTAAAAAAACCTGGTGTGTGTGTGTGTGTGTGTATGTGTGTGTGTATGTGTAGTCACAACACTTCTGAAGGTTCCCCGGTTGTCCCTCAGAGGGAAGACTTACAGAATAAGAGTCATTAATTATTAAACAAACCCTTTAAAGAACCTGGTTCCTTTGGAGGAACTCTTTTTATGCACGTTTCTATGCAAAGTCCTACAACACAAGATTTTTTGTCAGTTAGAGTTCCATGTAGAACCTTTTTTGGTAAGCTAAGACCACATAATTATCCAATGAACCCTTAAGGAACCCTCGAGGAACCCTTTATACTGCACTTTAACTGGATAACTGTGTGGAAGGAATTCTACATAAATGGTAGAACAGTATCTCGAGACGTACAGTAGAACACTGTCAGTTCTTGAAAGGGTTAAGTCTTCTTGGGATAACCAAGACGTCTCAGCTTCCTGAGTGGGTTCTTCATGGAACCATTTCAGACAGTAAAATACTTTTCTGAAGGTTGTATATACTGTAGGATTAAAGGAACAATGGAAGAACTCTCATGGGTTTAAAAGGTAACCATTTTTAGAGGATATAGTCAGGATCTATACTCACTTAAAACAGAGTGCAAAAGTTTTGACCCCCCTAAAAAACTTGCATTCACATTTCATCAACAAAATAATGAGTATGAAGTAGATATGTTAATGATTAATTATGCTAGTTCCAGTAGTTTGACCTCTGGAACTCTTCTTCTCCCTGCATGTCTCCTTGTGCCAAAAGATCCGGCTAATAAAATGAACCAAATTCTCACTCCTAATTCCAAATGGAGAAACACAGGCATTGTTTGTCTCACGTGCCTCGTGAAGCATGAATCTTTTTCCCCCCAAAATGGCCTTAATTTCTCATCAGCGAGCTCCGAGTTAATTGGTGCGCCCTTATCTTATTCTCGCAGGCGATATGCTCATTTTTTGCCTGAGAGGACAATCTGTAGGCCTCTCACCCAGCAGGACAGAGATGTTTCACCATGGATGAAGCTTGAAGAGCAAAACAAAGTGGTTTTAACGGCTGATCAGGAGAAACGCCCAGGGTATCATTTCATCTTCTAATTTAGGCTGCACGATTTCAAGTGTTTCTGAAAAGGATCCAAGAAACATCTCTGAATGATGTTAGAATAAGTTGCTGTTATTATGCAGGTAAAAAAAAAAAAAACAAGTGGTGGTGGCTCAGGTGGTTGAAGCTCTGGGTTGCCCATCAGAGGGTCAAGGGTTTGAGCAGAGCCACTGCCGGGTTGCCACTGTTGGGCTCATGGACAAGGTCGTTACTCAACGCCTATATGAAATACAAAGCCACCAGAGATGAAGGACATCATCAGTGCCACAAGAGCCAGGAGAAATGGGTCGGTGATGGCAGGAAGGGCATCTGGTGTAAAATCTGTGCCCATAAGTTGCGGATCGAATTGTCTGATGTGGTGACCCCGAGAAAGGTAAAAAGTCCAAAGTTAAAAAAAAAAAAAACATTAGGTAAATAATCAACAACAAGCTAGTGGAATGAAGCAACACATCCTGATTTATTTTTAGTGCTGTCAATCTGGTTAGAGGAAACAGATTATAGACTTTTATAACATCCGGCTGGGTAGTATGGGGTGTGGCAACCCAATGATGGCGGTGCTCGAACCCAGATCCTCAAATCCGACAATTCATAACTTGGCGCCTTAGCCACTCGAGGCCAAAAAGTTAGTTTTATCCAAACTTCTATCTAGAAGCTTTTCATTATAAGCAATTATGGGAAGCCATTAGGGCCAAACTTGCTCGTAAGAATAATTGGCGTAAAAGAATAATAATGTATTAACATTTCTAGATTAATCACATGCGCTAATGCATTATTATTGACAGACATATTTACTTTATTTCACAGCAATTTACTAATTTAATGTTAGTGATTTTCTTAAAATCAACAAAGCACTGACACTGGAGACTCCTTCCATGAAAGTTACATAAACAAATTTCTCCCCCAAGATTTTCATGTAATAGATGTGGCGCAGGCCCACTGAACGTGCTACTTCTTTTTTTAAATTAAAGAGCTTGTGCACATCTCTACTTCTGTAAATAAATTTTCTGTACAGGTTGGATCAAAATGGCCAAGTATAAACAGTATCTATGTTTTTTTTAAAACTGCAACAAATTGTTAGCATTAGCAAACTGCTGTGATATAAAAGAAATAAAAAAGGTTCAGGACTCGCTGTAATTTGAGTCATTGATTATATTCTTACAACAGCATCGTCTCTTTATGTAATTTCCATTGATTGAGTAAAAGACTCACTTTCACATCTCTGAATTAAAGCAAACGTTTCAGACCCAGCTTTCAAGGTGAAGCTACAGTAAGTGTTATAAATACAAAGCCCACTGGGGAGGATAAAGTGTGAAAAGTGTTCTAGACGCCACATTTGCCCTCATGGTCACAGATTTGGAGGATCTCTCGGTGGTCTCGAGCCCGAGGCTGCGCTGAGTGATTGTTCGATCGAGGTGTTGTTCGTGACACTTTGGCCAACCTTGACTTTGTGGAGTGGATCATCTTTGTGCTCTCAGAGAGACGAGGGCTCGGTGCTAATCAGAGCAGAGTGCTAACTCTCCATCCTATAAAAGCCCATTCTAGCACAAAATAGGCAATCAGGCTACGCATGCGTGGGTCATCATCGACAAGAGTGCAAAGAGCTCCAGAAATACACTCGCCCCCCATGACACTTCCACAGAGTGCACGAGTGTGAGAGGAGGAAGTGGGAAGATGTCAGGGTTATATCTGCTGCTTGCTCAGCAAGTGCTTTTAATCCAGTTTCAGACTGATTTCAGTTCTGTGTTCTAGTGAGACAAAAAAAAAAAAACAGGTTTCTGGTTTGTACAATACATTTATAGAAAGTTGAATGCGTATATTCAGTCAGAAATACACACAGATCAGCCATAACATTAACACCACCACTAGGCGAAGTGAACAACACTGATCAAGTATACACCAGTAACCTGGTAACAGTGTCAAGAGCATCCAAGGCTCGCTCATGGACCCCTACTTCCACAGAAACGCCATCCATCCATTCATTCATCCATCCATCCAATTTTTCATCTAGAAACCTCTGTAGTCCAACTGGAGGTCGATGGTGACTATTGGAGGCTAAATGTTGTCACCGTGAAAGGACCTCCGGTCAAGATTCACACACACATTCACACACTACAAGCAATCTATGAACACCAATTAGCCTAATCTGCATGTCTTTGGACCGTGGGAGGAAACTGGAGTACCCGGAGAGCATGCAAACTCCATGCATACAAGAGTTGCGTCTGGAGGTGCACAAAGAAAAGGCCACAGAAAACCTAATACACAACAAACTGCAACAAATCAATGCTGTCTCCGATAGAAAGACACCAGAACACCCACTGTGGACAGGGTCCAAAGGATGCACAGAACAAACAAGCAGGCCTTATTGCTTATTTTATTGCCTTATTAGTTTATGATGAAAACATTAAACGTTTTTTACTCCATTTGTAATTACAGTGGAACCTTGGATTGCGAGTATAATTAGTTCTGGAAGCGGGCTCGTATATAAAAACATTCGTAAACCAAAGCGAGAATTAAGAAATAAGAAATAATGAAAACTCAGATTATTCGTTCAACAGCCCAAATAAATAAATAAATACATACAAATAATTTAGATTTAGAGCAGAGAGAGTGTGTGTGTGTGTGTGTGTGTGTGTGTGTATATGTATGTGTTTGTGTGTGTATATGTATGTGTTTGTGTGTGAAGAGGAGAAGAGGAGGTGTGTGCTTGAAGGGGCACGGTGTCCAATGATGCACACGCACACAAAGTGCCGGCTGACAAACACATAGAGAAAAAATGGATCTTTAACCTCTTTAACACGTGTTATAATAAACAGTACATGCGCACTGTACATGCGCGCATACAAACACAAAATGTTTTACGCACACACATGTGGTCACAGTGTTATAGAAAACAGTACACGCGTGCACGGATGTTAATTTTACCAGTAAGAGACGAGCATTACGACCCTGCAGGGGAGACGATTACCCACAATTCCACAGTGCAAGACATAGAAAAACCGTTGGCTTAGTTGTGATCATGTGACGCTCGACAAGAAGCGCATGCGTGATACATGATACTCGGTACTCCTAAACCAAGACTTGTTCGTTTTCCAAGTCAAAATTTATTAAAAATCTTTGCTCGTCTTGCGGAACACTCGCAAACCGAGTTACTCGCAATCCGAGGTTTCACTGTACGTTAAATAGTATGGAATCTCCATTTAACAAGGTAGCTCCTGTTCTCATGTATTTAACAGCAACTATAAACATCATTCCCTCACCAAAGACAAATAAACTACAACGTGCCATGTGTCTGAGAAATCCCAACCCCCCGCCACCCCCCCCCCGCAAAAACCTCCTCTATCAAGAAGTCATCGTTTCCTCAACTCTCCTCTCATTTTTCAAAACTAGATAGAAATGCTGTTTAATAAAACCACCTTAATAAATGAGACAGAATGTCGTTACTGTTAAAAGCCTGTAGATTCCAAACTGAATTTAGTTAACTCCTCAAGACGCCTTGTCCTGACTTTGGGTGCACATTAGCAAGCGACAACACGACTGTTCATTTCCTCTGTAAGTACGCATCACAGACATGCACTTCTGACAAGCGACATTTGCATTCCTAATACTATGCAAATGAGATATTATTCAATAAAGTGACACGTCGGCTCGGAACGGTCCTGTCCCGTGAACTTTCTACTCTCTCGGATTTAATTCTCGTCTTTTTAATTTTTCTGTGTTTAAGGACGGAATTAAATCCATTTTAAACAAAGTCACTGTAGCACTGCGATGTGCGTTTATTTAACAGCAGAGGGTACACTGTTAGGTAATTAGCATTTCATATTAGAATATATCAGATTCATCACCTATTAGTCTGGCTGCTAAGTCTGATTCAAAGGGGATATGTACAGTATGTAAAGAAAAAAAAAGGACGTTGGCATCTACGTGTATGGGCTGAAAAAGTTCTCATAAAACCTTCAAATGATCAGAATTACTGTTATGGAAGTATGAAACAAACTCCTATGCAAAAATGACCAGGGCACAGAGAACTTGGAGTTGGCATTAAATAAACCATTATTATACTGTATAAATAACTATTTTAAAATAATTTGTATGTCATAATTTGTATGAACTCTGAGTTCATTTTGTCTTATTTATCTACACCCTGGATACTGTGACAGTTCATCGAAGGCGCACTATGGGCAATTTGATACGTACAGTGGAACCTCGGATTGCGAGTAACGTGGTTTACGAGTGTTCCACAAACCGAGCAAAGATTTTTAATAATTTTTTATTCGGAAACCGAGCAAGTATTAGTTTACGAGCGCCGAGTATCATGCTTCACGCATGCGACTCTTATTTTGACACCGAGCGTCACTCTCTCACCTGCGCGCACCAACGGAAACACTTATCTGTCAGGATTTATTTGTACTTTTTTAAAAGGTAAAGTGCAGATTAATTTGTTTTATTTTCATTTTATAGATTGTATTAATTATTTTTATGTATTTATTTTTTGGGGCTGTGGAACAAATAATATGAGTTTTCATTATTTCTTATGGGAAATGATGATTTGGTTTACGAGTGTTTTGTAATACAAGCCCACTTTCGGAACGAATTATGCTCATAATCCAAGGTTCCACTGTACATGTACTAGCCTAACCTGGAGGAAACCAGAGAAGCTGGAGGAAACCCACAAAGCACAGGAAAAGAACATGCTTAAGATTAAAAATTCAACTATTTGTTACATGTACCTTACTGCATAGTGAAATAAATTTTTCGTAAAAGCCTGGTGGTGCTGGGGTTTGAACCCCCAACCTCCTGATCAGTAACGCAGTAACCCATAGCCTTAACCTATTGAGCCACCACTGCCATTACTCCAGTCACACAGACCCAAAGGTGGGCCTCGAACCCTTGCCCCTGGAGGTACGAGGCCACAGTGCTGACCCCATGCCACCTCTTGAGCAGCTCACACTGTAAACGCTGTTTGATTTATTCATTTCAGAGTCGGGTTTCCTTCTCACTAAACCTCACATCACGACATTCAAAACTCCACCTGACCAGCAATAAGAACAGATACTTGAACAGCAGTTAAAGCATACTGTAGGCCCACTGATCTGAAGGTCCCAGGTTCAAACCCCAGCTCCACCAAGTTACCACTGTTGGGACCTTGAGCAAGCACCTTAACCCTCAATACGGGTGTCTGCCAAATGCTCGAATGTAAATGCTTGACAAATTCTGCTTGTAGAGTAGCAACATACACCTTGTTGGCAGACTGTTGACAAAACACATTAGCTGCCTTTAGCAAGGAGCTAATAATTATTTTTAAAAAAGGTAAGAAAATTGATAAATAATGGTAATAATCACCCAATCATTATAAATGCATCATACAAACCCCACAATCTGAACAGACTGACCCAATCCAGCCTGACTGTAATGACAGGGTTGGTGAAAAGCTTTGATAATTCACTGAATATGTAAATATCAGCCGCGTAAACACTTGATATGAACGTTTCTCTTACTCACTCACTCGATCCCTACTGTATATCACTTAACCTGTTCAGGATTGTAGGAAATCTGGAGCCTGTTCCACTGGACTCAGAGCACAACACAGGGTACACCCTGGACGGGGTGCCAATCCATCACAGGGCACACAAGCACACACTCTCTCGTACACTATGGGCAATGTGGAAACTGTAGGAGGAAACCCAGGAGTACCTGAAGGAAACCCACCAAGCATGTGGAGAACATGCAAACTCCACGCACACAGACTGGATGTGATGTCGCAAACCACAGAGGTACTGTAACATTACTGTACCTGACATTAACATGACATTAGATGACATCCTGCAAAAAGTATTCCTCTTTATTACTTTTTACACCACACTAATCAGATTTTAACACTTATTACAAATCCAAGATGGCCGCCGAGTGGACAGGCTTAACTGCGTTTAGTGGAAAGTCTTTTAGCGACAGTTAAACGTCGCTGAGATCTGAGACAGACATCTTAGGAGCAGCAGAAACGCTATGCGAGTCCTTCTGGCTCATCATGTTCTACTGGATGAATTGAATTTCATCCTTCCTTTTTTCTTCTTCTGTTACATTTCCAGCAAAAATGAAACACTTCACAGCGAGCGGACCCACTTGGTACACGTCAAACATTTATCCCGATTGAATAATCCGAGCATGAAAACGCACATCTTATCGGATCAGCATCCATGTAAACAGTTCGGTTGGAATCTCTAATCGGAACCATTTCAATCGGATTGAAGAGATATTGTCGGTGAAACCACAGCTCGTCAGGCGAGCAAGTCAACCTGAAAATGGACTGCCACTGTTCTCTTCTGAAACGGGACGGAGTTAAAGGCGAGGTGAATTTCACACCGGCAGAATCTCTTCCCATTTACCACCTTTGATGTCTGTCATACGGGATGAAAAGAATACGCTTGATAAGCTGGCGTCGAGAAGATTTTAACCTTTGAAGCTTCAATTAAACACAAAACACCTGATGGAGGATATGAAAGGCAAAAAAAAAAAATGCAGACTGGCAGACGGAGGGGAAGATGTGCAGACTGATAATGAGCAGAGGAATATGGCTTTAATAAGGCGGTGTTTAGGTTTAGACACGTTGCTGATAATGTGATATTTCCTGAATGTCATCATCAGGACGCGCTCCAGACGTCCATCTGCTGGACATTAGATAGCGGAGAGAAAAAGGGTGTGATGATAGATGGATGGAATGATGAATAAATTAGACGGGACAGATTAGATATGATGAACTGGATGGGAAGCGATGATGGATGGAATTATGGGATAAATGGACAGTAAGGATCAAATAAATGAATGGAAAGATACTGTACATGGATGGATGAATGGATGGAAGGTTCAGTGAATTGCACTGGACAGGGTGGATTGGATGAACTAGATTAATACATGGAAGGATAGATGAGTAGTTGACTATACTGGACAGATATATGGGATTTGTTGGATGGATTCCCCTGAGCACATAATTAAATGAATGACTGGATCGGATTGTGCAGATTAGATTGGATGAATCAATGGAAATGATGGATGGATGGATGGAATGAGTTGATTGGATGGATGGATGAATCATTGAAACATATTTGACAGACTATATTAAATGAAATGATAGCGATGAATTGATCAAATAAATAGATGGTTGATAGATAACGTGGATGGATGGAATATGGTGGATGACTAGATACCGTAGGTGGATATATAGGATTAATTACATGGATAAGAGATGGATGGATAGATGGGATGGATTGACTAGATGGATGTATGGAAGGGTCATTAAAGCATATGTGACAGATTATATGAAATGATAGTGTAGGGATGATTGGGAAGAAATGATCACATGAATGGATGGATGATAACATTGATGGATAGAAGGACGAATAGATGGAGAAATGATGGATGGATGGTGGGGTGGGTTGTTGGGATGGAGATGGATGGATGGATGGGTGATCAGATGGAGGGATGGATGAGTAGATAGATGGATGTATAGGATGGAATACATGGAGGGATGAATGGATGAGATGGATGGAGGGACAGGATGTATGGTTCGACTTAATTGTGAGGACGCATAGATAGGCTGAATTAATGTGATAGACGACTAGATGGATGGATGTCTAAGACAAAGTGGATGAGTGCTGTGATCTGTGGAGGGACAGATAGAGGGACGGAGGGATTGGATTGGATTGCTTTGGATTGGATTGACGCCCATGGACGAGTAGTAATTCTATCTAAAGATCTTTGCCTGTATTTCCAGTTAATCTTCTGGAAAGAATTTCTCATCCGTCGTAATAAAGCCGGAACATTTTTCTTTTTACTGGCAGCCAGATATATGACTCCTCCGGTCATCAAAAACAGGATTACACTTTCAAATCCCTTCCCTATCCGCTCAAATGCTGGCCATTTTGCGACAAGCGTCCCAAATCCCAGTGCTAACCGAAACAGAAACTTCAAACATTCCTGTCAAATCCAGGCAGCTTTTCTGCTGAAGCTCCACAAAAACTACGTGCCTCTGCATGGTCAATTTCCTCACTCTGACACCAGGAGGGTTTGAAAGAAACACCTGAAGAACTTCTGTGCTGCAAAGTTTTGAGAGGTTTTTTTTTTCTCTTCCGTATTTGGAGCAGAGCTACAGAAAGGCGTGGGTGTTTTTGATATGCCTGAACTGAAGTGGAGGAGTTTTATTCCAGAGTTTTATCCCCTGTAGCTGGCTCAGAGGCCTGTCGCGGTTTAGATTCAAACTTAAATCAGCGTCAAGCTAAAGTCTGGGATTAAAGAGCCGAGGAGGAAGACAGAGCATGTTTAGGAATTTGCATGTTTAAGCAACAAACACGGCCTGAACGCATGCACGCTGCTCTTCTCCATGTTCGTGATTCATCAGCTTTGTGTTTTTTGACAGAAGCACGAACACCACGACCAGCTCAGCTCATGCATCCGATTCTGCACCCTGGATAAAAAGAGCCAATCGAACCTGCAGAAAATAAACCCTTCCACTCAGCAGCGTGCGTCCTGCAGAGAAAAAGAAATTGGTATTTATTACCCTGATCAGATTTTAACACTTATTACAAATCCAAGAGTGGACAGGCCTGAATGTTTAGTGGAAAAGCTTTACGCTTCAGTTTTTAGACGTACATCTCTGAACCACTCTCAAGTCACCTTGTCCTTGATGGAACTGACTCAGATCTGAGCTTGATTTCTTTCACTCTCGCTCCATCCCTGGCCTTTGTTCTCCTCCATTTTCCACTCCAGTGAATTCTCCCCTGGCTACTCTCTCGCTCTCTCTCTCGCGCTCGCTCTCTCTCTCGCGCTCTCTCTCGCGCTCTCTCTCGCTCGCTCTCTCGCTCTCTCTCTCGCTCTCTCTCTCGCTCTCTCTCTCAATCCCACAAGGGGAGTCAGATGCTGTGTTTTCACAGAAAGCCCAAATTAACATCACTCTGGAGCACTTCTCGCGCCTCCTCTCCTTACTCCTGCTTTAAAAGCCGATGAGCTGATGCCATCATCTGCAAAACACAGAGAGAGCAGCAGCAGCAGCAGCAGAGGGGCGGAAGACAAAATATGAACAGCACAGACAGATTTTTTTTTTACAATACATTTATCTCATTCCATTACTGATAAAAATCCTACTGAATACGCAATCTGCAAAGACGGACAGACAGACAGAGCCACAGACAGACAGGTTTATTCTTCTCATCAGTCAGCCTTTTAAATCATAGCACATCAATGTCAAATTAATAAAGAAGCTCCAGGTCGTGTTCGAATTCATACCTACACACTGAGTCAAAAGAATAAAGCCAGACACTTTCAATCATCAAAGCACCTTTTCATCCAGACCGTCACGCCGAACGCTATAATTACTCCTTTTATTTCTGACCATTCTAATTCACAGGTAAAAAAAAAAAAACTGGACATGTCGGCCAAGAAAGCCATCGGATTTATGTTGCTATGGATACGTGTTGTTGTAGTGACAGCAAGAGCGTTGCGCACTCTTGCACTGGCCGATTCCCGGAGCAGCAGCTTTTTATCCGCGGTATAAACCCAGGTGGCGATTATTACAGTCAAATGTTTCAGGAAGTAAAGCTGTCCAAGCTCATACGCTCACAGTCATCTCCCACAGGACCCTCGGAAAACCACCGGACTGTAACGGGAGCGCCGTCGCCATGGAGATGCCCAGGGCCCGCCAGGAAAGCAGCAAGTACATTACAGACAGATCGATAGTGTGTTAGTAATGTCGCTGAAAAAAAAAAAAATCTGACTCTTTACAGGAGCTGAATTATAACGAAAGTAAAACACACTGACCTGTCATGACATTAAAACCTTTAACATTAAAACCATTAAACCCATGTTGTAGGTTTCCCTTGTGCCACCTGTGACGAGGACGAGGATCCTTTGGGTGCTGTGGGTTGCAGGGTGCTGTGGGTTCCCTGCTTCTTTACCCATTTTCCACGTTTGTACAGGGCAGGGTTTAAGGAAGGCGATTAGTTTTGCGTCCTAATGTGACCTCATTTAAAGGGCCGCATCCCGGAGTTGGCCTGTCGCTGTTGGAACCTTTAACCCGATACAAAACATTCTCCGTTAACTTTGACAGAAAGCGAGCGTGCTGCAGGAAAAACAAGTTGAGATGAGAAAGATACGGGAGAAGCGGTCAGGGCGGGGCACGCGGTCCTCCCATACCGCGGATTCATACGCTAGTCGACTCGTCTGCCAAGAATCCGCGCACTAGCATAATCCAAGCCGCGCAAAAGGAGGAACCGCTGGCAGGTCTGCAGACTAAACCTTTACAAATGCTCACAAAAGTTTGTGTCTGAGTGCCAACGCCTCACTGAAGTGTTACCAAATACTCTGCAGTCAAAGAAGCGTAAAGGATCTTATAAATGTTGAGTCATTTCTCCGGGTTGTTGCTCTGTGCTCCTCTGGAGCCCGCGGTGTTAATCAGACTGATCTCAGATCAGAGTCCTGGAACAAAACAGACCCGCTTCTGTGATCGCAGCGCTCACAAGCAGCATGTAATTGGATTCGGCTAAACAGAGAGGACAATTATATTTTCACACCTGATGCTTTTGTTTAATTAGCCCGCTAACAACATGACAAACGCGCAGTGCTGTGCTCCTCGCGACAAACAACAAGAAGCCGTAAAGCTGCAGTGAAATGCAACTGGTTGCGTACAGTACAGTCACACACATTCACGAGCAGTACAAACAACACACTGCGAGCGACTCGGTGCCGCTTCACACACTCTCATCCGGACACGCCGCGGTAAAGCAACGCGAAACAACCAAGAGCGACTTACCGATTAGCTCCTTATTCCTGACATCTAAGGCCATGTTTCGTAACGCCGTGGCGACCGCGCACACCACGCGATCGTTATCTATCCTCAAGAGCTCCACCAGGATCGGCAGGCCTTTCTCTTTCCTCACCGCCGCACGGATGTAGACTGACCACTGAAAAAGAAAAGACAAAAAAACAACAAAATAAAAAAATCTATTGCACTTGACATAAAACAAGAAACAATACATCTTAGAACAAAGTTACTCTAATATGAATGAGCAGTTTCATTTTTTTTTCTCTTTTTTTTTTGCAAAAGTGAAACGTTAAAAAGGTAATTATAAACATCAAAGAGAGAAAAGAATCCCGTCTGAATAGGGCTGTAGATTGGATTTGTGCAAATGTAGACTGACTTCCTGCATTAAATGCTACAATAAATCTAAAAAGGGTCCAAGGAAGTGCAGTCGTGCCTTTTAATACGGTGAAGTTTCATAATACAAAGGGCGTTCGAGTCAAACCGGGACTTGTGATAACATTTCTGATGAATGAAGGCGTGAAGCGGGTGATTGACATTGGGAGAAGCCTTCGAGCTCGGTATGGTGATGAGACTACTAGCCGCAGTAAAGCCTTCGATCCTGGCAGGAGATTATATAGAGAAATTAAGAGAGTTTATTTTAGAACTTTGTGTTCTGTTGTTCTGCGCAATCAAAAGTCCTGCTTTGACTTGAAAAGAGGAAAGATTAAAGCAAAGTGCAGGCGAATACAACTAACATCATGTGACTGATATGGGAGGTGCGATGCATGTTGGGAACTGGTTCGGAACAACACACAAAACACCACGACAACAACAATAAATAACCGTAATAAACAAACAAATAAATAAGACAGCTGTGTTTATGCCTCAGTGCACTTAATATGCGTGTGAAGTTTCTCGCATAGTTATGCCACATTATTCACATTTTACATTTATGAAGCCGCCGTTTCAAGCCGCATATAAACTGGATCAGTGTCGCATCTGGAGGTGGAGTGACGTTTATTACAGGAGAATCTCTGGGATTTCAGTACACTCCACATCTGTCATGTTATCATCTTTTTTCTGTGTGTGAGCGCACATCTGAAAAGAAATCGCCATATTTTATCTCATATTCAGAAACAATAACTCCAGGTAATATATTTCTGAATTCAAACGTCTATAAAGAATCCTGCTGGAAAAGAGGGCGTGGCTATGGTCATGTGACGTATAAAGGGTCCAAAAGTGTTGACGCCCCCCCCTATGAGGAGCATTAAAGATAATGAAGCATCAAAACTACTATACGTTCTATTAAAAAGAGGTGTGTGTGTGTGTACTAGATTAAATTAGATTAGATTAGATGGAACACACACACACACACACACACACACACACACACACACACACACACACACACACACTAAATATATGAAATCCTACCAAGCCAAAGCATACTTACTGTAAGTGTACTTGCAGGCAGACTAATGACTAATGTACTTGAAGTTTGCTATTTTGGAACAACTCATTTTGTACCAAGTGGATTTAAGTTGTAATTAAATTGTACAAAAGCACAATTGTAAGTGTATTAAGTGTTCTTTTATGTGCCAAAGTGAAACAACTTCAAGTATACTTAGTGCGCTTAAAGTATATGCTGTGTGTGTACTAATGTACTGTACATACAGAACCTGACCCAATAATTAATTAAATTAAATTAATGTATATTTTATTATATCTTAATTATAATAATATATCTTTTAGCATAATTTACAGCAGTTTTTTTCTGTTACAAAATACATGAGTAATATCCCATGAATATATTCTTATCGCAGCAGCAGCAGCAACGTGCTGTTATACTTCTGACCAATTCCAATTACAGAAAAAAAAGTGTTTAATAAAAATATACTCTTGCAATGTACTATAGGAGATTTTAATACATTTGTACTGTAATACATAAAAATTCACTAGGCCCATGTCTGAACCTCTTTTTCCTCGAGTTTTAGGGGTGTATAAACTTTTAAGACAGCACTACAGGTTTGGTGTGTGACTTCTTTTTCTAGATCCAGATGAAGGACCCTCAGAAAACGGGTTTAACGAGTTAATTAGGAGAATCCAGTTCCTTTATACACACAGAGTCACAGTGAGGTGGAGTTCCTCACTTAACCCACCATGAGCGCGTTTAAGTCTGTGTGAAGCAAAAGCTCTGGAAGTTACAGGACTTTACGGGACTTTACGGCTCATCCCACACCCGATCCCTCTATCTCTCCATCTTCCCATCTCTGAGTGCCTGTCTGCAGCGTATCGATCGGTCCAGCAGCGCCACTTTGGGCAGATTACCGTGCTTTAACAACACAGCTGAAGTGAGATTTGGTCTCAGAGACAGAGAGAAAGAAACAGAGAGACAGATGGAGACAGAGAGAGAGAGATGAAGGCAGGGCTGGTGGAGAAAGGAGAGCGAGAGTGTATAAGCAAGCTTCTCCTCACACTCTTTTAAACATCTGAGAGAAGCAAGCCATTCCTGATTTCACACTTCCTCCTCCGTGCTCGTGCCTCACGGTAAGTAAACACACCCCGTTTCTCCCTCGGCAGCAGAAAATTAGCTTTGAGTGTTTACAGCAGACACACGCCAGAAACCGCTGAGGTCTTCATATGGTGTCACAAAGCACAAAATATCTGCTTTCAAATAATTTGCCTGGGATGCATTGTTCAAAGAGTATTTTATGATGAATTTGGGCTTATAGATAAATTTTAAAGGGGCAGCGTGTCATTTTTAGAGCCCCCTGCTGCCTGAGAAGTGAACTACAATAGAAAAAAAAATCTTCTTAAATCAACCCGAGCATTTATATGTGTGGAGGCACATGCGTCATGAGATGCCGTTTAAGTAAAAACAGGGTGTGGCAGGGAAGTTTTATTGTAGCTTTGGGGGTGGGGCTTATTTCAGGGCCAAAAAATGAAAATGAAATAAATAAAACAGGCAAAGCTGCTACTTTTACCATCCTGATGCTGATTATTTTCCTATGCCTGTACATCATGTAGTCTTTTTTCAGCATTTCATGAATATTACACTTATTTATTAAAGAAAAAAAAAACAACTGAAACACATTTTTCTTCGTGTTATTAAAAAAGGTTGCTTGTTACTGAGAAAATTACAGCGGAGTCCTTTGACTATTCCTATCACTTTCCCTATGAATAGGTTGTTGCTATAGAAACAATAAACCTGTGATTTGTAGCTGCACTACTGTCAGAGCTGCTGTTATGCAGAATTAATTAAAACCTTCCGACCAATCAGAATTCCGAATTCAGTAGCAGTGAAGCGAAATTAATGCTAATATTGATTATTTAAAGTGTAAGGGTAAACTAAAGTCAATCAAATAGTCTGGACAGATACAAACTGATATGAATGAATCAATATTAACTTTTAGAATTTGCTGGGATAAATAAAAGATAAAAAGGCACAACACACACACACACACACACACACACACACACACACACACACACAAACACACACAAACACACACACACATTATGCTGATTTACCTTCCAGCTCCCCGCAGCCAGGTTCTGCAGCGCCCCGGCTGCTCCCTCCAGCGTGTCCGGGTTCGAGCACTCAGAGAGCAGCAGCAGGTACGGCTTCACGATGGACGGATGCCACAACATCTGGATTCCTTTTGGAGGCTCGGCCGTGTCAGACAGAGGACCAACACCATCCCACTGCAGGAGGAGATAACGAGAGGTCAGATTTACAGGGAATATAAATAAACGTGGATGACTCTACATATGTTATTAGCAACTACTTGATCATAATCTGCAGAACAGACATAAGCAAAGGCCACGCCTCCTTCACTGAGATTTACAGACAAAAAGGCCACGCCTCCTTCACTGAGATTTACAGACAAAAAGGCCACGCCTCCTTCACTGAGACACAGAGGCCACACCTCCTTTACCTTCTTCATTAAGATTTACAGACAGAGGCCACGCCTTGTTCACTTCCATCACTGAGAAAGTCACAGAGACCACGCCTCCTTAACCTCTTTGACTGAGACTGACATACACAGTGGCCACGCCTCCTTCACTGAGACTAACACTAAGAAAGACACATAGGCCACGCCTCCTGCACCTCCATCACTGAGGGTAACAAACAGTGGCCACGCCTCCTTCACGGAGTCTAACAGACACAGAGGCCAAGCCTCCTGCGTTTACATCACTGAGACTGACAGACACAGAGGCCACGCCTCCTTCACTTCCTTCGCTGAGACAGAGGAAGGCCAAGCCTGTTTCAATGAAACTGAACAGTGGCCACACCTCTTCTGCCTCATTTTGCTGACAATCATAGAGGCCACGCCTCCTCGATACTCTGAGACAGCCAGGTACAAATGCCATGCCTCCTCTACATCAGCCACGCCCCCCCCCCCACTGTCCTAGAAGCGTCTCTGCCTGTAATAGATTTGTTCAAATCCATGGACATGTATAAAGGATTATTTTGGATTTGGAGCAATTCAGCTTAAAGATGAATGACAAATCTGACAAAAGAATCACGTTACATCATCGTGACATGACGTCTGAAAAGAAGAAGAAAAAAAAGGAAAAAAGAGACGATCTGAAAATACAGACATTGTTAGTGCTCAAAGAGGCGTGCCAGCCCGGACGTGCTCAGCAGAGCAGACGCAGTGATACTGTGTCTCAGTTAACGGCTGTCTGTCAGACGCTTCACACTGAGGATGAGGAGGGGGCGATGAAGAGATGCCAGCACACGCCAGGAAACCTGTACGCTGCACGCTGAGCTTCTGAAACGCTAACAAATCTGTGCACTGGAGCTGTCTGCGACTGTCCTCACACACACACACACACACACACACACACACACACACACACACACACACACACACACACACACACACACCTCCTGACCCAAGCAAACCCCACGCACACAACAACGATCAGAAACAACCGGACGTTTCGGCAGGAGCCGGGGCGAGACAGAGAGAGAGAGAGAGAGAGAGAGAGAATCGATTTGAAAAGGAAAAAAAAGTGTGAGGCTCAGGGAGTGACCTAGTTTCTGGTACAGCGACTGACAAAACACCTCAGCATGAGCGAGAAAAAAGAATCTCTCTCCATCTCTTTTCATTATTAATGAGAGAAGGTTCACTCCCTCATTCTGCTCCGGGGATCAACTCTGTCGTTTAATCGCTAGAGGGAAGAACAACACCAGAGAGAGAGAGACACAGAGAGAGAGAGACAGAGACAGAGAAACAGAGAGACAGAGAGAGAGACACAGAGAGAGAGAGAGACAAAGAGACTGAACTTTGAGAGAGAGCGGGATTGAGATCGAGACACAGAGGGAAAAGGAAAAGGAGAGGGGGGGGGCAGAGATAAAAATGCATACGATAATGGAAAGAGAGAGGGAAAGAAAAAAGGAGAGAGAGAAAGAGAGAGAGAGAAATAGTCACATGAAGAGTAAAGGCAGACGAGAGAATGTGAGAGACACAAGGAGGGAGAGATGGATAGAGGGAAATACAGACATGAAAAGAGAACGACAGATTGACAGGCGGAGAGAGAAGAAGATGCAGGGAGAGAGAGAGAGAAACAGGGAAGGAGGGAGACATAAAAGATAAAAAGAGACAGTGAGAGACAGACAGCCAGGAAGACAGAGAGAGAGAGAGACAAAGAGAGACAGAAAGAGAAAGACGGGCAGTTAGAGAAAGACAGAGAGATAACAAAGAGACAGGAATGACGGACAGAGAGGGAGAGAGAGAAAGAGAGACAGACAGACAAATAGAGAGAGAGGGAGAAAACAGGGAGACAACAAGAAAGAGAGAGACAGACAGCAAGAGAGAGAAAACATAGAAACATAGAGAGAGACACAGGAAGTGAGACAGATACAGTACAGCACCACGTGCTCGCTCATCCATCAATCAAAGGTTCAATCAATGAAAAAAGTTGATCCGTTCAGCAAGAAAAGAATTTGTTTTTGTATTTCGTGGAAAAAAACAATTCACACCTTCATCACGAGTGGTTTTTATTTCCGTCTTCCTCCATCTGGTGGAAAACCACATGTTTACTAACAGCACTGAGACTTCGCTGTAAACACAGATGCCTCACACATCCAATACACTCCTGTATCACTCGTCCAATATTCAATTCCATTCAATTCAATTTTATTTCTATAGCTCTTCTAACAATTGACATTGTCGCAAAGCAGCTTTACACAATCTAAGTTTGTATGAGACGTGAACATGTATAAATCAAAATTATAAGATCGTCCCTGATGAGCAAGCCGAGGACGACGGCGACAGTGGCAAGGGAAAACTCCCTGAGATGTCAATAGGAAGAAACCTTGAGAGGAACCGGACTCTACAGGGAACCCATTCTCATCTGGGTGATAGCAGATAGCAGGGATTGATCTGCACTCATACTGTGCGAGATTGAAAGTTCAGTATAACAGGAGATGTTGTGTTTAAGTTCATATGGAGTCCAGTTCATTATTGGAGGCTCAGGTAGACTGTAGGAAACTCCAGTCCTGAACTATAGAACAGAGAACAGCTGTCTGCATCAGCCGAGGACAGGAGAAGTGGAGAAGTGGAAGCGTCTCCAGTCACTACACACATCCCAGGCAGACCACACGGGGCATCCATGCGACGGGATCTCCAGCCAGAAGCGGGACATCAGGACGAGTCAGTCAGGTCCAGAGGGCAGAGGGGGTCTGGATACACTCCTGTATCCAATACACTGGTGTTCAGGACATTGGTGAGACCAGCGATGCTCTAGGGCTGAAGAAAAGACAGGAGGCAGAGCTGGAGGTAGCAGAGATGAAGATGTTGAGGTTCTCTTTGGGAGAGACAAGGATGGATAGGATCAAGAATGAGTCCATCAGAGTTTTGGAGATAAAGTCAGAGAGGCCAGATTGAGGTCGTGTTCAGAGGAGAGATTGTAAATACATCAGTATAAGGATGCTGAACTGGACTGCCAGGCAGGAGGTCTAGAGGAAGACCAAAGAGAAGATTTATAGATGCAGTGAGAGAGGACATGAAGTTAGTTGGGGTGAGAGTAGAGAGGACAGGGTTAGATGGAGGCAGATGGAGCCGTGACGACCCCTGAAAGAGAACAGCTGAAAGACAAAGAAGAAGAATCACACGTCCAATAAACTCCTACAGTATATGACTGGATTATTAGTCATCAATTCATCTGTCTATAAAATGAAAAAATAAATAAATAAATGGACAGCTAGCAAATTTGCAGCTGGTTTCTTCTCCTGATGTTGCAAGTAGATGTTTAAAAAAAAAAAATTTTTTTTTATTATTTTTTTTTACCAAGGCACATGAACTTTGGGCGTGAAATGCTTTGGATGTATAATTTTACTACTTATAGACTTTCTGTTCTGTTCTTATTGAACATCTCGTAAAAAACTAAAACAAGCGACATCATGATGTTACAGTATACTGAACTTCTAGTTTATTTCTGGTTATTATAATCACCATGATTCTTAAATTAAATCTAATTCCATCTTTTTTTTTAAGAATGATGGAAATTTGTTTAAAGCTACACTGTGGTTTAAATGTTTTAATCAGGTTAACTGGTTACTTGAACTCAACAGGTTTTTGTCCGCTCAATGACTCAAAAGCACGTAAACATCTCTAATTAATTTCAAAATGCCCGTTTTTAAAATAAAAACATGTTCAGGAAGTGAAAAGGTTACAAATTAGAAACAGTAAGAATATTATGTGCATAATTTAATAAATTACAGTAATAACCTCAAAAAAGACCACATCATGCTTTAAAGGTCACATATAACACTCCTTTTTAAAAACCAGTGATTAAAGTCTGGAAAGCTCTTTAGAACATGTTAATGTTCCAGCTGAAACACACCTCACATCCCGCATGCCTGATATTCTTTCTGTTACACTCCTTTCCCAAACACACCGTTTCAGTATCTGTAACCTTACTGAACGCTCCTTTACGAAAATGCCTGTTCCTAGCCAGAGATGAGAAACGTCTGTGTTCCTGCCTGCATTTCTGATGAAAAAAAAAACATTTTTTAATGGGAAAAGATCTTACATGTAAGATTGTTAATTCCACATAAAAACAGATTAAAAAGTTAAACTGTATGAAAATGAAAAGCTGAAAAAAGGCTTAGCTGTTAACGACTATTCTAGTCCATCTTATGAGCTAAAGATTAGCTTAGCTAAGTTAGCGTTTAGTGATTAGCTGCAGACTTGCTAACCACTAATAACTACCTTAGCCCTTCTAAATAGCAGCAGATCACTAGGGTAGCCTTTAGTAGGTAACCGCTAACCACTAACAGCTAACCTAGCCCGAGTGAAAAAAAGCAAACTGCTAGCAAGGTGATGCTACCTGATAGCCTAGCCTTGTGTACTATAGTGCCTAAAAATGGTGCCCAGAGAACAGTACAGCTGGAGAGAAGTGGGCATTGTTGAGTATTGAGCCGGGGGGTGTTGGGGTCTCTTGGGGTCTCTTGGGGTCATATTAGAGGGGAAATCTGATTTGCTTTTTTAATGTAAAAAATAACAAACAGCAGAAAGTTCTATCTCTCTCTCTCTCTCTCTCTCTCTCTCTTTTGGTTTGTTCATGCACACTGGAGATCCACCTGAATCCATATGAATTGCATAATAGGTGCCCTTTTATTTTTGATGATGTACAGTACTGCAGTAGTCCACAGATACCCTGTTTCCCCGTTCCCCCGCGCCACAGCGTTTCCAGCTGTTGTCTAAACAGCGTCCAAGGAACATTGAGGATGTGTGACTGAGGACGAGGCGACGTGTGCAGTGAGTAAATGATCACTATCTAATGAGAGGATCTATTCGGAGTTGAGAGAACGTGTAATTAGCTGACTGTCTGACTGACTGACTGACACACTGCTGTAATTAGAGAAACGCTGACTAATTTGCAGGTGTTTACTGAAAAATAAAAGGATTTGCTGACAAACACGGAGAGCACCGGCTCAGAGAGCGACGCCGATCATGTCATTACAGCGCGTGGGTGTACAGTACGTGTTACACGATGACTTTATGAAGTGCTCTGATTAGTGAACATGCCATATTCTCATTTTCACATGACACAATATAATATATGGATTACTACAGATGGGATTCCACAAGGACCGCCCGGTATGATGCGTCACGATACCTAGGTGCAGATTCGATTTTACAGAAAAGAAGATATTTCTGAAGTTTATGCAACATGGAAGTTACTAACCTAGCTTTCCTAAAAACTTCAGCCTTTTTGGAGAGATGATTTTATATTTTCCTCCAAAATGGCCATTTTTAAGTGTTATACTGTCTCACATTTAAAATGCAAATTATTCATATTTCTTTATGAATATTGATACTAAATTTGGTGTAAGCTTCTAGAAGCACATGACCTTTAAAAATTGTTGTTTAAATAAAAAATGTATGGTTTTTGATTAAAGCCTAAAAAGCAAAAAAATCTGTAGTGTCCGTAACCATGTCAAATTCATGTTGCAATATCTTACCGATTTAGCATTTTAGAATAATACACTTATGAAATTTATGAAATCTAAATTGGCCAAATTTCATCTGAATGACAGTTAAGATCATTGGTAAGATTTGAAATCAAAAAAGTTACGGACACTACATAAAGGGGCAAGAAACTGTGCTTTGTTTAAATGTGTTTCTCTGATAAAAATATCATTAAGTATTATGAAAAATTGTGTTATATGATCCTGTCTGACCACTGATTCACTTTTTAGCACCAATACCATGTTTTGGCCGATAGCGATTATGTAATTATTATGATTTTATATATATATATCTTGATTCGACAATAATCTTTTTTTAAACAAATTAATTTTTGTTAATAATTTGTCCTACCACTTACAGTAGGATACTGTGAAATAGTTTAGAGTGCATAGTTTAGAGTGCGCCACCTGCAGGATTATAGAGGAACAGCAATGTTTTACTTCAAATTCCAACATACCAGTTAAAAGTGTATTGATTTTGGATTTTGATATTGATGTAGTAAAATAAATCCAAAAGTTTGGATTTATTTTACTACATTACTTGAACAACACTGGAGATTTCCAAACTATGAAATAACACATCTGGACCTGTGTACTAGGTAACAACAACTGCAAAAAACCAGTCAGTTGTTATTTTAAGACGTGAAGGTCAGGAACAGCAGTGTGTCGAGTGCATTTGTAAAACCCATCTAGCACCATGATGAAACTGTCTCTCATGAAGACTTTCTTAACAAACAGCACCTCGGATTAGAGCCGTTATTTATATATATATATAAAAACGTATATATATAAAGCTCTCAGAGCAAAGCTTTAACGCAACGGCTAACGATTACCCAGACTGAAATATTAATATTTACATCTCCTCAATATAGTACATCAGTATCTACAGGGACCGAATGTAGAGCAGATCTGTAAAAAGGCATGAAGTGTCAGGGAATCCCATTCCCAAGCAGTCTGAGTCATAAAAACAAGATCTTACATGAAAAGCGCTGGGGGCAGAAACACAAGAAAAGCCTGGGCAACAAGATATCAGAGAAAATTTACACTGCATTCAAAATGTACGTATAAAAATGTACTTGTTACTTAACCTTTCTTATTATGAAAGAACTGTCCAAAAGTTACTTTAATATTTCCTTGAGGATGTTCCTCATCACTAGGGGGCGTCCTGACGAAGCTAGTAAGAACAGAAACTCCACACAACAGCTATTTGCTGAATTATTCGATTGGAAATCAGTCAGAAGGGTAAAAAAAAAAAACTTTATGGTTGAGGTGTGTTCTGTGAAAGTGGACGTGATGGATGTTACGGATTCCAGTAGAGTCATTTGGGAGCTAAGATGCACCTCATGAAACAGGGAGGAACACCAAGAGACACGTGACATGAGATACACACGCTGTGTGTGGGAAGCTGTTGTGTCTGTTCCAAACCGTGATCGCAATCCTAAACCCTGTTAGAACCTTAATGGACCATGGATGAAGTCAGACGTTGTACGAATGGATGTTACGCGGCATAAATGCTCTGAATAAAGGTTACAATATCGTTGTTTTGAGGTTGCATTTGCAACGTTTTTTAATTTTTTTAAATTTATTGCAACGACTGTATCTTGTTCTACGTGGTGTCATTGTATAAAACTATCATATTGTATTTAATGATTTAATTCGAAGGAAGTGATCACTTTATAAAGTTATAAATATGCATAATGCATGAGGTCAGTGGGTGCAAAGAAAAAGTTCCCAATGATTTTCAAGCACTGCATTTTGTACCACTGGCTGACCACAGAAAGTCGTCCATGAAGGCGAGCGCGCTGCTGGAGCATTCCGAGCGCTCTAAGGACAGACTCTGCGCCAGTCAAGGCCATCCGCTTTATGCCTCACTGCTTTATTTAAAGCTTATTTAAAAATACCAGAATAGAGAACAAAGATCTGACAGCTAGAGGAACGCAGCTTTATCCGAAGGCCGAATGCGAGCGGCGGAGCAGCGCGGCTTTCATTCGACTCCGAACTTGACTTTTTCATAAGAAACACAGTTAAGAGGAGATGAAGCGGGCGAGATATTGACACATCTGTGGTGTTTAAATCAAGCTGGAAGATCAGAGGCTGCAGATGCGCGTGTTTACACGCTCGCTTCTCCTTCAGTCAATTAGCCGCGCTAAACGCCAGCAGCTCTGACCTGGAGCTCAGCCGGATTTCGTCAGCTAGCCAGCTGCCACTCAGCGATAAATGATTTAGCGGAGTACATTAGCCTCCACTCGGCTTTAAGCCCGGGTGTCCCCTTTCAAAGACTTTCGCTTCTGCAGGACGAGGAGAAAAGCCGGAGTCCAGCTGCAGACGAGGCGGCTTGTCGAGCTACAGCTGATCATGGAGAACAGGACTGGCAGAGATTAAACGAAGAGAAATAAAGGGAAAAATTATACACATGGATTATGTCTTCTTCTGTGCATATGATCAGTCAATCAACCAATAAATTAATTAATGTTTGGTTTTCCATAAGAGGCGGAAAATATCAAAGATTATTTTGTTATGCATATACTGTACATACTGTATATATATATACACAGTAATACAATTATTATTTTTTTTTGTTATAATATATTTTTCTTTTTCCCATAGAGCAAGATAATATTTGTCTGTCAAAATGTGCTCTATTGAAATCATTAAATACAAATAAATAAATAAATAAATAAATAAATAAATAAATAAATAAACCTTCTCCTTTGTCTTTAAATGACATCATTATAAACACTTTGCTAATGACATGATAAGGAATACTAAAGGTTTCTTTTCTGTATATATAAATAAAAGAAAACTAAATAATAAAATAAAAAATAAAATAGAAGCATTAAAAATTGATTTTCCACCCACTGGCAGAAAGGTAACAAATATTTATGAAAATGTGTGAAAAGGTTTGGGGCACAATTCTAAAAAACAAAACCAAAAACAAACCTAAATTCAAGAAAACTATATTCATTACTACAAAAATTTTTAACTTACAAATGTCTAATTAAATCAAATTAAATGTCTAACATCAATTTCTTTAAAATCCATTAATAAGTTAAAACTTAAAAAACATGATATTAGGATTTTACCTTCATGGCATTATGATTTTATTTATTTATTTATTTATTTATTTTTTACATTCCTTTATCTTTAAACCTGAACATCAGGTCAATGTAAAGCAGAAAAAGAAGAAAGAAAATAGATGTTCTATTAAACAGAAGCAGCTTTGCTCTGGTGCTGAGGGTCAAGAAGAGCGAGACAAAGGAGACGGATCTCAGGAACGACTGGACAGGTGAAGAAACTCTCCTGCGATGTTTAATAAAGGAATCTGACTGTCAAAGAACAGAGGACGGAAACCGATCTGACGTCAGATCTGACGGGAAAACCCCTTACACTCGTCTGGATAGAGCGATCGCTCTGATGTGATGTTCGAACCGCTTCATTGTGGCGCGTCCTCACCAGGAGAGCCTCGTGACGGATGGACACCGGTTTAATTTAATTTCAGTAAATTTATTCGGGATTAAAGCTACATCGGGAGTCTCATCCATCACCTTTACTCACTTAGATGTCCTACAGTATGCTCGCTTTCACATCCTGTCATCTTCACTGAGGTTCAAACACCACGTGAGGCACCTGTGATGAAAATTAGTGCAGAGTCGGGGGGCGTCGAAATGATCGTGATTTATCGCGTCTGGAACGGAATGTCCCTCATCTCATCTCATTTTCTGTCCAGGACATTCACAAAAAAAAAAAAAAGTAGACTAAACAAACAGGATGCATTAAAGAAGATTTTTACGACTATTGTGTGATGGAAATGACAGAAAATTGCACCTTATGTTTAGAGGAAAGCTCTTTGTAGCAGACGAAGCTGTGATTCAGCAAACGCACGCACACACACACACACACACACCCACACACACACACACACACACACACACACACACACACAAAGATGCCAGCTTCCAAAACAATCCAAAAGCAATTTAAAAATTCTAATTAAAATCAGATTAAATGATGTAAAAAATTAAAGCGGAAGCAAATGATATCTGAAAGAGTAATTGAATTAAAAAAAAAACTTTTAATAACAGTCCGATCCTCTAATAAAGGGCAATAATATAATAATAATAATAATAATAATAATACTTAACATAATAATAAAAATAAATAAAATAAATAAATTTATGGAGAGGAGCTACATAAAATTGAGTGAATATCAAAAACACATCAGTATTTCAGACACTAGGCAGCGCTATACAGTGTCTATGTCAGAGTTATGCTTGTGGGCGGAGTCTGAGTGAAAACAAGGCGTGTCTTAGTTACGCACAACCCTTTTGTTTTCCTCCAGTCTGCATTTTCTGTCACATATTTTGTCTGGCTTAAAGGTGACATCATAAAAATAAATAAATAAATAAAAGTTTAGATACATTTGAAAACATCTTGAATAAAGTTACATTTATGTAGCTACACTTTGTTAAAGTAAGATTACACCAAACCAAATATAAGATTATTAAATTTATTAAAAAATCTTAAGCAAAACTTTTTTTTTTATTGGCCGATTATTTTACTAGTTTTAGGAATTTATTTCTTGAAAGAAGGAAAAATTCTCTGCCAATAGAACAGGAAAATGTTGCTTTTATGTGTAGCAATCCCCGATTTCATTAATAAATACAAGGTAATACTTAATCCGGAATAGACCTGTCTATCATTATGTTCAATTCTACTCAAACTGAAAACATTTTCTTGGCTTTTAAAGGGAACCACTTCATACCTTTTATTTCAGTCGGGTTTAAACATTCTCTCCAATGAGCTTCTACGAACAGAAAAACATGACAAAATAAAACCCTTCCTTGTGTTTTGTTCTTTTTCCATGTTGAATCATGTTAAACAAACCATGTGTCAAACAAGCCTATCAGATGCCCCTATCGTGACCTCATATAAAGAGGGTCTCTGGAAGGGGCGTGGCTTAGCAGTAGCTCATTTACATACAGTAGACACTGAAACGGTGCGTTTGGAGGAGGAGTGTGAGGTATAAATAATGCATTATCTGAGGTGTATTTCAGCTGGAGCATTAACACACACACACACACACACACACACACACACACACACACACACACACACACACACACACACACACACTCTGGGGAAGCTCGGAGACCTGTGGTAACGTCTTATAGAAAAATATGCGATATATAACTTATGTATAGCACTATACACCTTTTTTTTAAACCATGCTGCTTTTTTAAAAGTTTGAATGCTGCTGCTGGCGTTTACCCTAAACCCTGCGCACTGGGAAGAGGATGAACACAAACCAGTCCTAATCGCTTCTCCTCAACACGAGCCCCACCTGATCCAGCGCCTTCTTTTTCTTCTTCTTCTTCCCCCAGCAGCCTGAACTCTCTCCGTCCTTCCCGTTGGAGTCGCTGCACAGAAGCCCGTCCAGCTCCTCGGTGCCCATCTGCTGCCCCTGAGACGTTTCCGCCGCCAGTCGGTACGAAAGGTTCCTCAAGATGCACACACAGTTTTCTATGGTCTGAGGAGGGGAAAAATCAACAACAACAACAACAACGTATGATGAGGCACTGATCTAATAACGCATGCGGTCTATTGGGTACCTTTCTAGACACACAAACATGCAGAAGAGAAGAAGAAGGATGACCTGCGGCGCGTTATTGCTTCATTGCAGGCAAAGCAAATAGCGCTCAAATGCATTAAGCAGCCATTACTGAACACATGGCCTTGTCCATTGCTTATCAAACAGGACATGGTTCTCTCGGTTCTCCTTCATGGACAGATGAGAATTTCTGGAAAGATCAGGCACTATTACACATCACAAAGCTCCTAATTATATAATTATTATATACTCCGTCGTCCATTAAAACGAGATTTTAAAAAATCTGTTCGGGAAAAAAGAAAAAAACAAAAAACACAGCAAGCCCGATCCATCGGCATTTAACTGGCGCTCGGTTTAACGAGGTATTAAAGGGAGACACAGTAGCAGTGGGAGAGGGATGCCTGCCAGGACAGCGGGGGAAGAAATGTAAGGAAATTACGATGAAAAATGACTGACTTGCTGCGGCTGCTTGTTTTCGTCGTCACCGAGCGAGGAGGACGAGCCTTTCTGCAAACAGAAATAATGACCGCAATCAGAGAAACACTGTCGGGATTACGCGCCGCCATCTCAGACATAACAAACCGTGCGGACGTGTCCAACCCACGTTTCTTCCAGGCAAGCTCGGCTAATTAAGAAATATCGCAACCCAGAACTTTAGGGGAAAAAATGATTAAATGTCTTGTTTGGCGAATTGATTTCTCGAACCGTGAGCCTGATTTCCTCGTGAAAATGTTTAGCAAAACTCCAGCGACATCTGATCTCGTGAAGCGCTTTACACCGGGTGCTAGTAAGCCTGATTTTATATTAATGAATACAAACGACTGTGTACAAACAAGTCACTTGAGAAATAAATCGCCTGGAGCTGCTCTGTGGAGCTAAAACTAATAGCGTGTCTGTTTTTTAAAGCTAAATCAGGCTAAGATAGCGGTTAACTGCATGCGGCTAGCCTAGCTGCGTTTCGGTGCTTCTTCCTTTTTTTTCTTTTTTTTTGGCCTTTCAATTAAAACTTTCTCGAACCCACAGGAACATAAGCAGCACTAATACGGATGTCACGTGTGACAAAGGGGCGTGGCTTGGCCGTAGTTCATTTATATAGCCATAGAAAGCTAATTAGTTTGGCGGTATGACAATGCGTTCACACACACACACACACACACACACACACACACACACACACACACACACACACACACTCTGAGACCTTGGGACATTATTATGGCACATTTACAGTTATATGTTAATATGGCACATTGACAAGCTTCATATTTTTTCGTCTTATATTTCGACGGTGGGGTAGAAATCAGCACTGTGGTCTCCTCGCACCACCAGGGTCTGTGCTTGATTCCCGCCTTGGGTCTGTTCTCCCCGTGCTTGGCTGCTTTCCACCCAGTGACATTCAGATTCGTTTAATTGGCGTTCCCAAATTGTATGTGTGCGTGCGCCCTGCGATGGATCTGCACCCTGTTCCCGCCTCGTGCTCTAAGTTTCCTGGGATAGGGTCCAGGCCCCCCGCAATCCTGTATACAGGGTAAAGTGGTATAGACGATGCAGAAATAAAAACAAATAATTTCAAAAGAGACAAAAGAAGCAGAGAGATGTTATGTCTGCTATAACGGAAGTACTTATTTTTGTATAATTGTTGGCAAATCGCTGTTGTATAGGACAAAAAACACGCACATAAGGACATACAGTTTTAGGAAAAGACTTTCGGAGTCTCAGAGTGTTAGCGCTGTCTCTGCTATTGATTATTTCCTTACATCTCCACACCACGCTGTGTTTTATTCCTCACGTCTCTCCGCCAGCCCTGGCAACCGTAACACCGCTCGGGTTGATTGATTTTGTCTCACTTAGAAGTCAATTTGGATAAAAATCGCCTGTCAGATGAACAAATACCGAGCCAGGTTATCTTTCTGTCCGAATGTGCTCTGTATTTCACGTGTTTAGCGCCACGCCATGTGGAGCCTCGGCTTCGACAGGTTCTGTCCCGACAGCATGCTGGAGAACAGATTTGTCATGCTCGGCGTTCACGGGGCGGCTGTAATGGCCCCGACACCAGGCGTGAGGAACGTGGGAAATGGCAGACTCGGAGCGAAGGCTGAGTGATTAGAGTGACGTGTCCCCAAGGCCCGTGGCGGACTCGCTTCGGCTTTATTTAGAGTTGATAATGGATTAAAGTGCAGCGATGAAGAGAGACCTAGCGTTATGTTATTTTATATGAAAGCTTGGCGAAGATCAAAAGGCTGTAATATTTCTCCTCATGTCTCACACGTTGCTGAAGCGAGAAAACATACAGAATCCGGCGCGCCTAATGTATTTGATAAGAAATCCAATCTCCCCGCTCGATGGCTGCCTTTTTAATAACTACGTAAGTTAATATACTGGAATGAGTTAATAAGAGCTAATGAACAACGGTAATGAAATTATAATGAATATAATTTTTGCTCAGAGGCGTCACAGAGGCTTATCACCGTCACCTCACACCTCCAGTGCTGGGGATTCGGTTATCACCGCCGCTCTGTATAGGGTTTGCATGTTCTCCCCGAGATTGGTGGGTTTCCTCAGGGTTTTCCAGTTTCCCCCTACAATCCGAAGACATGTCGATTGGTGTTTACAAATTGCCCGTAGTGTGTAACTGGGTGTGCGAGAGTGGGTGTGTTTCTCTAGAGCTTGAATACCAAGCTCTTTTACTGCGGCTAAGAGTCTCATCACCGTACTGTGATTGAAGTTTTCTGTAAATGTCAATCGCTTTTCACCTTCACTCACCAGAAATTTGATCAGTCCCGGTTTGAGTCCCGATCTAAATGATTCTCTCATGACTGGTTTCGGCAGCTGACTGGCTTTGCGCTGATGGAAGTGAAAAGTTTAGAATACAGTCACACATCCAACTTCACACTAACACCAAACAACACTGCAAAAATATTGTGTTTTCGAACACACACACACACACTTGACTCCATGATTCTTGTGCTCGGTGGAGGGAATCTGAACACAGATGGTACTGGAATGCTGATACAAATTCTCCTTGTATGATCGATACTCTTGTTAGGCATGTCTTCAATAGAGCGTGTGAGAGTATCAGAGTCCAAAAAACACACTCTGATGAATTTCAAAGAGCTTGGCCTGGAGCGGGCTCCTAGACCTGGAGGTGAGGATGAGGACGAGGATATTTGTGGCTTCAGGAGTCACCTTCATGACTAAAGAAGAGCTGTTTTGGGAAATTGTGTGAAATTTAAATTTCATATCTGTCTCTCAGTTTATACAAAGAATATGAAAGCGTTTAATTATCACAAATACTTTTTAACAACTAGAATTGAAGTACAGTGGAACCTCGAATTGTGAGTAACGAGCAAAGATTTCTAAAACATTTTTGACTTGAAAAACGAACATGTCTTGGTTTACGAGTACCGAGTATCTTGTATCACGCATGCGCTTCTTGTTTTGATGCCGTCACATGATCACAACTGAGCCAGTGGTTTTTCTCCCTCTTGTGTTGCGGAATTGTGGGAAATTGTCTCCTCTGCTGGGTCTTGGTGCTCGTCTCTCACTGGTATAATCAACATTCATGCACACGTGTACTGTTTACTATAACACTGTGGCCACGCGTGTGCTCGTAAAACATCTTTTATTTTGTGTTTGTAAGCGTGTGTGTTCAGTGCGCATGTACTGTTTATTATAACACACGTGTGTGTGCGCGTATAAAACAATAGAAAGTCTCATTAGAGAGGTTAAAGATCCATTTTCTCTCTCCCTCTCTCCCTACACACAAACACACACACACTCTCTCACAACTTTACACCCCCCCCCCCCCACCCCTCAGCTTCACACACACATACAGACGCACTCTCTGCTCTACACAGAAACTCTGCTCTGTCGCAATGCTTTTCAAAGGTAAATTGCAGGTTCATTTGTTTTGTTTTTTTACTTTATAGCAGGGATTCCGTTAGTATGTGCTCACGCGAGTGTCATTAGCGATGTTCCTTGCAAATTTTTCAGATAAAACAGTCTTTCCATGCACACTCACATTACACACACACACACACACATGGCATCTGCGCGCATAAACTGAAACACTTATCTGTTGGGATTTATTTTTACTTTTTTTAAAGGTAAAGTGCAGGTTAATTTGTTTTATTTTTACTTTACATATTGTATTAATTATTTTTATGTATTAATTTTTTTGGGATGTAGAATGAATAATTTGAGTTTTCATTATTTCTTATGGGAAAATTTGATTTGGTTTACGAGTGTTTTGGAATACGAGCCTGCTTCCGCAACAAATTATGCTTGTAATCCAAGGTTCCACTGTATCTCAGAAAAAAGAAACAAAACAATTTTTTCCAAATTCCAAGCCTAGTGTGGTAGTACGCGTCTCTGACATTTAAAGAGTGTGTAGAAACAGTTAAAAGGTTAAAGCTAAAAATAACCTGATCAATTTTGATGTAATCAGTGATATTATTATTTCGTTTAGATCTTATTGGACCTGGTGAGTGTGTGATCATAGCGTGCATGACAGAAAATTAGTGACGACACGAAAGACGCACTGAGAACCAGACACAGACTATGGCGTAGGATGAACTTGATAGAGGCAGATTTTTGTTGCGTCCTTGCCGTGAGAACTTCATGGTCTGAGTCAGCATTAGGCTTAAAATCATGTAAATTAGTAATATTACTGATTATTGATTACGTTAAATGAAGTATTCGTGATCACAATATGACAATATAAAGTAATATTATATTGGTTGTGTTTTTCTTAGAGTGATGAAATGAACATGCTCAGACATCTGGACTGTATTCTGACGCAAGAGCTACAGAAAGTGTTTTTCTTTCTCTTTCTGTTCTTTTTTGCTTGCCTCAGACTCGAGCAGAAAGTTGGTGATGGTGGAAAAGATGAATGAGACACAAGAAGAAGAGGGAGGAGGAGGAGGAGGAGGAGTTGCTGAGGAAGCTGTAATGAGCCGGAGTTTGGAAATGACCAGAGGCAGAACGCTGAGTCCGGCGTGTGGCATCAGCGCGGTTCAGCACTCAATTCTCATTAGCATAAACGCGTTTCCCGCGCCAGCGTCACCGCCGCGAAGAGGCGCACCGTTAAATCATGATTAAAGAGCCCCATTTAGGAGACAGGAGCCGGGCAACCTTGAGAAAGCACCCGAGCAGGGAATATCGGCCGCAGCGAGCGTGTGGAGGGAGAAGAAGGCGAGCACAGACCTTGCTATCAATCTCGCTGCTCCCCAGTGCAGTCTGGATGACGAAAAGCAGAGCATCTGTCAGACCCTCGCACTCCCTCATCCTCCTCCTCGCCTCCTCCCCGGCTGAGCTCACGTTCCTGAAAGACAGATACGGATATATTTAATATTATCATCATTGATACAAGGATTATTAAAAGTAAAGCCTTTATTTTTGTCACATATACATTACAGCACAGTGAAATTCCTTCTTCGCATATCACAGCGTAACTGGGGTCAGAGCGCAGGGTCAGCCATGGTACAGCGCCCCTGGAGCAATTAGGGTTAAGGGCCTTGCTCAAGGGCCCAACAATGGCAACCTGGCTGAGCTGGGAATCGAACCGCCGACCTTCCGATCAGTAACTTAGTGCCTCAGCCCTCTGAGCCACCACTGCCCTATTAGTAGATGTAGTAGTTCTGTGGTTCGTTATCATAATCATCATCATCATCACTTAATTACATTTTGAAAAATCCGTTAAATATTAATTGATTAACGAGGTCAGATGATTTAGTAAATGCATTTATTGATAAATACAGTATAACATCATTCAATAATTATTCTCTTCATTCATAGTATTAAGTTATTCCTTTTTCAAGTTTTTATTGTGCATTATTTCCTGTTTATTTATCATTTTGTGTGTGCATGCGTGTGTGTGCTCACAAACACACAACTGCCCCAAATGTAACACTCTGTACCTCATACCCAACACTACTATAAATGATTCAGGTGTAGTAATGTACAGAAATGATGTGTTTGTCTATAGAAGGCTTCCTGAGACAGGAAACATTGGATAAACAGAGACACAGACAGAAAACAAATCAACAACGTGCGTGTGTGTGTGTGTGTGTGTGTGTGTGTGTGTGTGTGTGTGTGTGTGTGTGTGTGTGTGTGTGTGTGTGTGTGTGTGGATACACTCGTCACACGTTACAGGGCAAGATAACGTCCACGACACATGCCGACTCTCACTTTGCCACTAATCTGCATATCAGATTCTCCAGGTCATGTGACCGCCTCGCTGTGAATCCCGCCCTCGCCGCCGACACGATAAATATTTGCTTGTTTTATTTCTCAGGACGACGAGGCAGAGGGATCACACGTGGCCTGTTTATCAGGAGGTTTATTGAGACTTGCTCGGTAAATAGTCGCCTGATATTAATGTCTCAATCCTCCAAAAACAGCTCAGGGTTCAGAGTGTCGGAGAGAACATCAGCAGCCGGACCGTTTCCCAAACACCTCGGTTCGACTCGAAGTATTGATTATGGTGATGATCCATTAAGCTACTGATCAATTAATGTACATTAAATTAATTGTTAGGAAAAAAGTTTATTTTCGGGGTTTTCAAATCAACAAGCAGTTCTACAAACCTTGCAGCTCTTAAAACTCAGAACACGTTAGTCATTATATGTTTTTGGTGGGTTTTTATTTAATTTATTCATTTATTTATTTTATAAACATACAGTACAGTATACAAAGCTCAGGATTGTGCAGTATAGAGTGACGTATCCTTTTTAAGTCCAAAATAGGGAACATGATGAACTGAATTATACTATACAGACATGACTGAGTAAAAGATGTCACATAGGCAAAGAAATAGCACAAATACACATGAACACATTTTTATTGTTGGTTTCTATGTTGGTAACCATATAATAATAATAATAATAATAATAATAATAATAATAATAATAATAATAATAATATGCTCATATGGGAGTTCTACATTTCTGTGATGTCATTCCCAAACTCCTGTGGTGGTAAAATTTACACATTGTATAAGTAATGATGACTGTTGTTCTACCTGACACCCAAAACCCAAACACACAGTTTGAAGTCTGAAGTTTCCCCATTAACACACACCAGCAAGGCTTCTATATAAGTATATGACGAATAAAACCTGATTCTGATTCAGATTCTAACATTGACTCATTTCGGGACTGACTCTTTAATGAACTATTGAACTATTTGGGATTCCCTCGTTGTGGATTTTCCTTGTGATTTGATTGATTGATTTTTTAAGTTATATTTTTTATAGGTGTGAGATTCGTCTCTTTGTGGGATCGACTCATGTCTGGACCCACTCTGAGATTAAACCTATTTGTGATTTACTCTTTTTATTCACTCATTCAACTGGTTTTGGAACTGACAAATATTGGGATCTTGAAATGGATCCTGGCGTTGTGGCAGTGACCCGGGTTAGGGTTAGGGTTAGGGTTAGGGGAGCTGCATGATGACTTCACACATAATTATATTAAACGTATATACAGCCTGGGTTAAGTAAATTAATTTGTGTTGCATTTATCTCCACTCAGTGTCAATAAATCTGTTTAGAATCGAATTAATTCACCACAATCAACAACACAGTGAGCGACATGAAATAACAAGGACCAGCTAATGAACAATGACCAACATGATGTTTGAACAGTCTTCGTCTCCTATTATAATTTTTCCCTGATTATTCGTGCCTCCTGATGTCCCTCTATACGGACTGATCAGAGGAACAGCGTCTGAGGAATTATTACTGACAATAGACTGAGATTTGCTGTGGTAGAAGATACTTAAACCACTTCAGGATGTGCTGTTACAGGTTACTAAATCTCATTATAGCATTACCCTGCGGTTGATTATTTTCACCCAACAGCAGCACACGCAGTGTTTTATTCCTCACACAGATATCCGAGATTCCAAAACGGCTCGTCATGTCACTGCAGCAGACGAGATTCCATCTTAACTAATAGCCCTCGGCAGCCCAGTCGGGAGAAACCTCACACACACACACACACACACACACACACACACACACACACACACCACACACACTGCCAACACACCACACACACACACACACACTGCCAACACAACACACACACACACACACACACACACACACACACACACACACACACACACACACAC
>JAAGKR010006856.1:0-40480 GCA_011419295.1 Clarias macrocephalus
TCTCTCTCTCTCTCTCTCTCTCTCTCTCTCTCTCTTACTCCCTCCCTTAAGTTAACACTTCCTAGTTCATTACAGACAGACATCTACACCACTATTGACCACTCTTTGTTTTACTGGATTTCAGCACATGTTAAAATTGTTTATGTTTTATGATGTAACACATGTATATCTGTGTATGTGTATACAGTATGTGACCAAACATATAAAAGCTCATCATCAGGCAGCATAATGTGTGCTGGGTTTCTCTGTGTGCGTATCTCTTTTCACGACTGATACCGATAAATATACAGAAAATGACTGTGTGTAAATCTCAGCTGAATCAAATTGCCACTTAACTCCATTTTCACCGTAATTACTTTGTTTTCCTTCCTCAGGAGACACTTTACACCACAGAGCTGCTGAATTCTTCATTGTCATTGTTGTCATGGTCAATCTAAAGATGTTGATTAGTTTTCTAAAACGTCTGTGCTGACACTGGTACAGCTGTAAATCAAAGGTTTCTATTAATACATACGTTTCTAATACATTATCCTTTGTGAAGTAACAGCTGATTTACAGCGACTTCTACAGCACACACTCCTCATATAAACAACTCTGTAAGTATACAATTATTCATCCTTTGTGTAAGGAGTCACCAGTGTCAATAAATCTTTAAATGTATTCATTTTTCCTCTTGATCTTTAGGACAGATGAGTTGACAGGCTAGGGGGTTGTTGTTTTTGGTCTTGTTAACTACAAGAGAATGAAGAGTTTCTTAACAGAACTCTAAAGGACTAAAGGTGCTGAGTGGTGCTGAGAGGAAATGTATCGATTAACCAGGTGAAGAATTCAAGACACAGAACAAGTCAAGACAAGATTGGGGAAGATGCATTAGAGGTTTTAACAAAGGCTGGTCTGGAAAATCAGCCTTAAGAGGCAAGGAAGAGAAGGGAGAGTGAGTCCTAGAGCTGGTGGTAATGTAACCCTCAGGTCTCCAAGCACTGTTGAAGAAAAAAGAAAAAAAGAAGAAAAACTGAGACTGTTTCTAGCTACTAAAAGAATTTAAATAAGGACTACCGTATTAAATTAAACTATAGATGGATAAAACAAAACTACTGTTTGTTTGTTTGCACAGTCAGTTCCATCATATTGCAGATGTGTGTCAAAGGAGTTCCACGCCGAATTTAACAGTAGGTAGCGCCATCATCAACTTGATGATGCAGCGAGTCTACAGCGGGTGGGTCAGACGTCAGGATTTGCAGGCAGGTCTAATAAACCTATAATAAGCAGCAGGTACCCTCTCGTAAATGGCTAAAATATTGTAATATTTGGTGAACTGCTACAGTAAACACACAAATTGAGAATTGTTTATTCATTTGTCTGAAAGGTTAATTACACCAATTAGCTGTCTGTCAAATTTCCAGAATGGTTCTGTTTGCACACAGTCTACATAAGATTTTTATTCAGATTTGCACTGAGTGATGCATTTATTATTATTATTATTATTATTATTATTATTATTATTATTATTATTATTATTTGTGTTAATATAATTATTATTATTATCACTGTTATATTATTTATTACTTATATACAGTATATCTTTTTTCTCCACACTTTAACTCACTTTATTTAATTGATCACCTCGTTAATTCCACCCAACCATCTAGAATTCCAATCATCACTGAACAACGAAGAAGAAGAAGAAGAAGAAGAAGATTGTTTCTAGCTGCTATAAGAAGTTAAATTCAGGAACAATTTTTTTTGATTGAGGTTAATTAAACTAAAAACAAATAAAACAAAACGACAACGTGTCATCTTTAGGTATAAATAGCTAAAGTTCTAATCTGAGTGTTTTTGGACTGTCGGAGGAAACCAGAGTACCTGGAGGAAACCCATTAAGTGGGAATAGAACCCACGAGCCTAGAGGTGCGAGACCACAGTGCTACCCACTATGTCACTTAGTTAATTATCATATCAATATGTCGGTTATAATAATAATAATAATAATAATAATAATAATAATAATAATAATAACAGTAGTAGAAGTGTCATCTTTGAAAGTTAAAATATTGTAACTGATACAGTAGAAGAAAAAACACTTCAGGACGTAGTGTTTGTGAAAAATGATCAACTTTATTAAAGCATATTATATTTGAATGTATTGTTATAACGGATGACCGATGTCAGTTTATTTATTGATACATTAAAGTAAAAAAAAAAAACCCACTAAAAACAAACAAACTCAATCCAGAAAGGAATCATAATACGCCTTCATCTGTGACACCGGAAACAATTATATAATTACCCGGAAGTTGACGATTGTTTTGTTGATGTCAGAATGAGCGACGTTAAAAGAGAAAGGAAAACAATCACCTAATGAGCAGGAATTATTGAGCAGAGTAAATTATCACAAGCCTCAATTCGCGGACGAGATCAAAGTTAAAGGCGGAATCTGGTAAATTCTTCGCTTTTCTATTGATGTCATGACTTTAGAAAGTAACCGAATTGGCCTTTAGTTTCTTTTAGCTAGCAGGCTAACCGTTACAGAGCTTAGCATGTTAGCACGAAAGAAAAAAATCCCCACACAGGTAAACGGAGAGCGGCGCTAGTTCATTAGCCTGTTAGCTAGCAAGCTCATTCGCCTTCGAGTGCTTACTGCGCATTTATAATTAATTACAAGTTTTATATCTCTGCTAGTTATTTAGATTAATACTAAACTCTACGTGTCCTGCTATAGTTTGTAGCGCGCGCCGTTCGTGCTGGTGTAACGTTGACTGAGTGAATAATTAGCCGAGTGGTTGGATGCGAGTTAACTAGCTGGACTCGAGTAACCAGAACATTTACTTACATTTACATCAATGTGCCAGAGTTTAACTTTAACGGCGAATTTACATCAGAGTGTCACTGTTTTTACACCCTCAGCAGTGCCAGAGGTACGGGTCGTTTACAGGTAACGTTTAACAGCACCGTTACGCTTTCTCATAATTATTGGCACCCTTGATAAAAACAAAGTGACAAGAGCTGAGGGAAATGTTGAACCTCAATCTGTGTGTAGAGTTTTATTGTAAAGTTGTGTTGGTTTTATATGTTTGTGTTAATTAGTGCACTTTTATTTGTGTGTATGTGGAGGAGTGTCAACTATTGGCACCCGTGCTATAAATATTTGGTGAAGACTTTTGTTCCTACGGTTATGTCATGAAAAATAAAACTCTGAGGAAGATTTAACACAATGTTCGTTTAATGATTTCTTTTTATTCATAGATAACTTAATTGTTTTATAATAATAGCAAACTGAAATTGCAAACAAGTCACATGATAAGGAATTTGCTGTAAAATAAAGCACAAGATACTTAAAGGTTGGAGATTTGAAAATGTAGTTCGATAGAGTAATGTGTATTATTTATACAACTATATAATGAAGGGTGCCGATACATTTTGAGCATACAAAAATGGTCAGGAATTGACGCTGTATTTTTCTTGTGCTCTGCACAGTTCTTATACACAGTACACAGTGTAATATATAAACACACACATATAGATACTTTCATTTATGCAGATTAATTATGTTTATTAAATTAAGATAAATGAGTGGATTCATTCTTTAGGCTTGGAGTCCGTGATGTCTGAGATCTGAGCGCACCGTCACCCTCTTTCTCCGTCGCCGTGGTGTTTGACCCCTGACCCCAAAAACGGTGCGTCACCATGGCAACCAAAGCGGGGGACGACCCGGAGAGCCTGATGTCCCTGTGCACAGTGTTTTGTCTGAAGAACCTCAGGAGAACCATGTGCTACACGGGCGAGAGGAACAAACTGTGCCTGCGTCCCGACATCTTCTTACCCAGCGAGATCTGTGACAAGCTCGTTAACGTGTACGTACACACACGCACACACACACACACACGGATATGGATAATGACACCAAGATGAATTTTACTTCTTTAATTACTAGCCAATAATAACATGTTTTTAATAACATCTTAATAAGAAGCCATTGTATTATTTTATACTACTAATACCAAACTTTTTTATTGCTGCGTCCATTTACTAAGAATTATTATAATGCTAACATTTTTAAACATTTTTAAAGGAGTCTTTTTATTGCTATTCAATATTAATACCATGTTATGTTTTTGTTATAACACGTTAACGTGATGCGCTTTGTCGCTTTAGTTGTTTTTGTTAATTAAATCTTAGTAAATAATACATTTTAAGTAGTTAATGTTTGATCCTATTACTCTGTAATTTATTATTTAACAGAGTTGGTTTTTGTGTAACAATTCATGTATTGTCAGACTAATATAAAAAATAAATGTCCTGTGCTGCAGGTACATGGAGCTGGTGCACACAGACAGTGAGTTCGAGCCTCAGGATGGTTTCTTTCAGCTCTTCAGCGACCCGCACAGCACCCGCCTGAGCCGACTGCACCTCAAAGAGGACGTCGTACGAGACCGTGACCTTGAGGCCATCGGAAAACAGGTGCGCGCACACACACACACACACACACACACACACACACACACACACACACACACATTCAATTCAGTTCAGTTTGCAAAGCGGCGTTACACAATCAAAAGAACACATACACACACGTGCGAACCTCCAATATGTACACATGCTAAATCATGAAACAAATGTGATTTTTGTAAAGCTGAATTAATTTCACTTGCCACACCCTGACCTGATTACTGCCAAACCTGTTGAGTCAAGAAATCACTTAAATAGTTCCTGACTGACAAAGTGAAGTATGCTAAAATATCTCAAAAAGCAACACGATCTAAAGAAATTCAGGAACAGACGAGAAACATAATAATTGACATGTATCAGTGTGTAAAGGGTTACCAAGCCATTTCTAAGGCTTTGGGACTCCAGTGAACACAGTGAGAGCCATTATCCACACATCCACACAGAGAAAACTTGGAGAGGTGGTGAACCTTCCCATAAGTGGTCGGCCTACTCTAATTACTCCAAGAGCACACCACCACCCTCATCCAGGAGATTATAAAAGAACCCGGAACAACATCTAAAGACCTGCAGGCCTCACTCACCTCAGTTAAGGTCTGTGTTCATGATTCAACAATAAGAAAGAGACTGGGGGCTAAAATGGCGTCCAAGGGAGAGTTCAGAGGTGAAAGCCAACGCTGACCAAAAAAAAAAAAAACCCCACAAAGTTTGACATTTACTAAAAAACATCTTGATTATTCCCCCCAAGATTTTGGGGCAAATATTCTGTGATATCTGTGTGTGAATGCTTTAAAATAAACAATGTTAAGGTTTTGGAGTGTCCTAGTCAATGTGCGGTCCGGTTGAGATTACCTTAAACAGGCCTTTATGCTTGAAAACCCTTGAATGAGGCTGAATTAAAACAATTGTGCAAAGAAGAGTGGGCCGAAATTCTTCCACAGTGAGGTGAAAGACTCATTGCCAGTAATTGCAAACGCGTGATTGCAATTTTTGCTACCAAGTTTGGCACAAGCAGTTATTAAGTTTAGGGGCAGTTACATTATTACATAGAGCCCGGCAGGTATGAACAGCTTTTTTCCCTTAATAAATTAAATAATTCAAAAATTGTGTTTTGTACAGTATTTGCGCAGGTTATCTTCGTGTAATATTGAAAAGTTAAATTGATGAACTGAACCATTTAAGAGCGACAAATGTGCAAAAATCAGAAAGGGGCAAATATTTTTTCTCAGAACTGTGTGTGCATGCATACATGTGTATACACACGCATACACACAAATACATGTGTGTATGTGTAATATGTTGCTTTATAGCTAAACTAGTTTAATAATAATTAAACATATTTTCATTTTTCTTTAAGATTTTAATAGCATGTAGTGCTAATGTCTGTAACAGCTTAATAACTTGTTTTATTGTTTTATTTGTGTTACACTTTAAAATGTTTTGTTATATTTATATTCAGTTCTATTTAATTCAATTTGATTTATAATTCACTTTTAACAATGGTTATTGTCTCAAAGAAGCTTCACAAAGAAAATTAAAAGAAAATTATGGAAATGTGTATGAGCAAGTAAAACTGTATATAGATCAGAATTATTAGATCGTCCCTGATAAGCAAGCCAAGGGCGACGGCAAAGATGGCAACTCCCTAAGATGGCAATAGGGAGAAACCTTGAGAGAAATCAGACTCAACAGGGACCCCATCCTCATTTAGGTCATAACGGAGAGCAGGAATTTTATGCTGACACACTGTGTTAGGCAGCAGGAAGTTCAATATAACAGAAGATGTCCAAGTTAACATGGAGTCCAGTTCAGTTTGGCACCAGGATCAGTCGGCAGGTGCAGAGGGCAGAGGGCTTCTGAATCACTGGGAGCTCAGGAGCAGCATGTGTAGTTCCAAACCATCATGAAGCAGAATCCAGCTGGGGGTGGTCCTTCTCTGGATGTCTCAGGATCCTCTCAGGGTTGGCCTCTGTCTACTGGAGCTGGCACAATCTCCTGATGCCTCGGGATGGGTAGAAAAAGAAATAACATTTATCAGTGTAATTATGAATAATTTTATTGCTGTAAACTCCTGAGTGGTTTTATTGCTGCGTAGGTTTCAGCAGTGAGCTTTTCATCTCAGGTGTGTCTCATTTGGACTGTTCTGTAACTCATAAGTGTCGTTTTTCAGGATCTGATGGAGCTCCACCTGACGTGCTGTAATCACCTGACCGTCCGAAGCCTCCGCACTCTGCGCAACTTCCGCCCCTCGCTCGTGTCCCTCAGTCTCTTTGGCTGCTCTAGCATCTTCTCCAGCAAGCCCACTGCCGAGGATGACGATGATGATGAAGAGGATGAGGACGAGGAGCTGTGTGACGGCACTGACTTCTCATTCCAGGGCTTCAGGAGGCTGTGCATGTTGAACGTTGGCAGTCTGCATCTGCCCAAGGAAGTGGACCCTGAAGCTCTGCTGAAGCCTCTGGACAATCTCAGAGCACTGGACCTGTCCTCAACGTACCTGCCCCGCCCCGCCTTCCTGGCGCAGTGGAGGGAGCAGCTAACCTCGCTGGTGCTTTATAACGTGGACTTGAACGAGGAGCTCATCACCACCGTCCTGCACATGAGCCGACTGAGGTGAGGAGGTCAAGTGTGTTTAGTCAGCACTAATTATATCTTGTTTATTGGAGATTTATATATATATATATTTTTATATTATATTTATATTTAATTTATTTATAGCATAGTTTATGCTGAGGGTAATTTTGGTGTTGTTTTTTTGTAAAAAATGTAATGTAGTAAATAAAATCTGTCCATCCATCCATCCATCCATCCATCCATCCATCCATCATTCCAATGTCAACTTCTTGCATCTGAAGTCGGGTTGTGTGGGTATCAGTTCCAGCAGGGAACCCCAGGGATCCCTTTCCCTAGCCACTTCACCAACTTTGACAAGGGGATCCCTAACCATTCCCAGGCCATTGTGGAGAGAGAATTTCTCCAGCTAGTCCTCTGTTTGCCCCGTTGGTGATGGTATACCTACCAGATGCCCAAACAACTTCAACTGACTCCTTTCCACCCAAAGGAGCAGCGGTTCTACTCCCGAGTTTTCCACAGATGGCTGAGCTTCTCACTCTGGTCTAAGGGAGAAGCCAAAAAATATATTTTCGGCTGATTGTATCTGCGATCTTATCCTTTCGGTCATGACCTAACGCTCATGCCTATAGGTGAAGGTAGGAATGATGATAGACCGGTTAGATCGAGATCTTTGCCTTTTGGCCTAACTCCCTTTTTATAAGAAAGGTGCCATAAAGCGAATGCAGTTTCACCCTACTGCTCCGATTTTCTAGGCAACCTCTCACTTCAATGTCCCCTCACTTGTGAACAAGAAACCAAGATGCTTGAACTCCCTCACTTTGGGTAATGACTTGCTCCCTATCTTGCTCCCTATTCTGCTAAGAACTATGGCCTCAGGTTTAGAGGTGCAGACAGAGGAGGCCAACACCCGCCGGAAACAAGTCTCATAGATTACTGATGGTAACCTGAATGCAACTCTCACTTTGGGTGTAAAGGAATTGTATGGTGCTGAGGTGTGACCCTCCCACCCCATACTCCCGCAGTAACTCCCTCAGAATATCCCGGGGATCAAACACGTTCTCCAAATCTGCAAAACATGTAAATCAGATGGACATATCCCTAAGCCCCTTCAAGTGTTACTGCAAGAGTAAAAAGCTGGTGTGTTGTTCCATGGCCAGGATGGAATCCACGTGGTTCCTCTTCAGTCTGAGGTTAGATAATCGGTCAAACTCTCCTTTCCAGCATCTTAGAGTCTTAGAGTACACTTTCACAGTGTAGTGTGGTTATCCGGTAGTTGGCTCACACCTTCTGGTCCCCCTTTTTGAAGACGGGAAGTACCACCCCAATCTGCCACACTTTAGGCACCACCTCCAAGTTCCACGCAATATTTGAGTTGTGTCAACCAAGACATCCCTTCAACACCCAGAGCCTTTACCGTTTCTGGGTGGATCTCGTCAATCCCCAGGGCTTTGCCACCGTGGAGTTGTTTGACTACCTTGGTCACACAGGGAGATTGACATCAATCCCTTATCATCTGCCAATTCTGCTTCTGCAGTAAAGGGTGGATTAGTTGGATACAGAAGTTCCTCAAAGTGCTCCATCCACGGCCCAATTACAGTGTCACATTTTTGCTGTACATAGCTTGGCTGGTTCCCCGTTTGCCCCACCTAAGGTGCCGAATGGTTTTCCAGAAGCACTTTGGTGTGGCCTGAACGTCCTTCTCCGTGGCTTCCTCGAGCTACAGGTCCTTTGAGTCTGCCGGTACCAACTGCCTCCAGCGTTCCCCGGGAAGGGCTTCTCCTTCAGTTGGACGTCATCCCAGACCACTGGTGTCCTTCACGATGTTCGAGGGGTTACTGTTTCCTGAGGCACCCAGGACTTTGAGACCACAGCTCACAGCTGCAGTTGAAGCAAAAAAAACGCTTTGAACATCAACCACACTGGGATGCCAGAAAAGCTCTGCTGGAGGTAGAAGTTGAAGGATTTGGAAAGGAGCCTCCTCTAGACATTCCCAATTCACCCCCACTACTTACAGAGGTGTCTTGGCCTTAGTCTTACCCAGAATGTCCAAGACTATCATTCACTCATTTTCTTTGTTTCATTCATTCACTCACTCTCTCTTTCTGTCTCACTTGCTGTCTCTCATCTCTTTTTTGTTTTTTCATTTTATAATAAATATGATCAGTATTGAAAATCTAGTAAACTTTTACCAAAGTTACAAGGCCACATCTCCTCCTTCAGTGGGATAAACAGAAATGCCATAACCGCTATACGTGTGATGGGCACACAGAAGCCACATGTTCCTTTACTGTGTTAAGCACACCCCCTCGCTGGAATTGGCACACATGCCATGCCCCCCCTCCACTGTGGCAAGCACACTGGCTACACCTGTTCCCAGAAACTGACACACATCGCCCACAACACAACCTTTACCAATGCAAAGGCCACACCCCTTAACTGTTATTGACGCACCAGATTCGCACCTCCTTTACTCTGACAAGAGCATAACTGTAACTGAGACACAGGAGCCATACCTCGTATAATGGGAGAGACTCAAAGCCCATGACAGCACTGTGACGAGCAGGGAGGCCACACCTCCTGAAGCCTCACCTTCTACAAGGGGTGGGACAGTTGGCACACCCCTTTTACTGTGTCGGATAAAGTGTTTTCTTATTTTTTTAAAGCCTATGTCCTTTCACAGACACTTAGATATCTCACGTGAAAGTCAGCGCTCCTCCAAGTTCAAGCTAACGAGGAAGGTCCTGACGAACATCATACAGATTTTAGGGAACCTCGTCTCGCTGGACATCTCGGGACACATCATGCTGGACAACTGCACCGTGCCATACATCGAGGAGGCCATGGGACCGCCCAGGTACACGCCCACACAGGAAGTGGCACAAAACCTACTCGCAAAACAAGCTGCGTACACATGGCTTAGAAATGTCACTGTATCCGTTTCTGTCTCTCTGTGTGTCTCTCTGTTTGACTGTTTCTCTCTCTCTCTCTCTCTCTCTCTCTCTCTCTCTCTCTCACTCACTCGCAGCATCGAGCCGTGTAAGAGCAGTATTTTCCCGTTCCAGGGGTTGAAGAGGCCTCTGCAGTTTTTGGGTCTATATAACACTACACTGTGTAATGTCACACACATCCCAGCGTTTAAGGTACAGCTAGCGTACACGACACAGAACTCGGAAGTGTGTCTTGTTTCTGTTTTATTTTTATTAAATTATATTATGTCTTGTATTTTGTATAGAAATCAAAATGAGGTTTGTATCAGTGTAATTGCATGGGCAAAGTTTTCAGGCTATTTAATATGGGTTTTGGGCGGGGCTAAACTATTAGCTCATTTTGTGATGTCTTTACATACATTTCACAAGTTTTGGACTGATCACTGGAGAGAGAACATGTTTGCGGCCTGTATATATTTAAGATTTAAAATGTAGTAATTATTTTTATTTTACACAGATTGTTTGTTTAAATAATAACATGTGACCTGTATCTTGATTTTCAAACAATTAAGGTCTATGTTTTGTCACCCCCTAATGGTATGTGATGCAATTCAGTGTTTCCCACACACTGAGTATACTTATTTGCTGTCCCTTTTGAAAAATCTTTCCATCTGCTATCCGCGATCTTATTAACAAGTAGTGGACAGTTGTTCCCTCTCATGTCTCAAGTCTTGCATGAAGGAGACTTCAGACATCTGGGTTTGGGTTTCCTGATACATCATGTAGAGCCAAAGTTATCATTACCTTTAAACGTGTAAATTGTTGTGTACTGCTGCTGGAAAAGGGATTGACGTTGCAAAAATGTCAAATTAAAAATGTGTTTTATTAGTATTATTATTCTTATTACGATGTCACAGATACAATCAAAAATAAGCATAAAACATGTGAATATGTGCTGATTGTTTTTTTAATTAATTAATTAATTATTTTTTTTTTTACATACTTTCTATTCATAGTTCAATGCATCAGATTAGGTTGTGTTGAAAAAATGTCTCTCTGTCCTGCACGATCCTGGGCTATGTAATGCTAGCGGTATCTAAAGCTCTAGTGTGTGTGTATGTGTGTATATATACACACACACACGCACATTCTGGCTTGTTTTGAGGGCTACCACCGCAAGTATATTTCAGACCTGTGGGAAACACTGCAATAAATCTTATGTCGATGCGTCAAGAACTGATCCATGAGAAACAAAGATTGCTCAATCATTTTACTGATTCATGACATCCTGGAGGTGTTTGTTTGTTTAAGGTGACGGGCTCTAAGAATGAAGAGCAGGTGCTGAATGCTATCGAAGCTTACACTGAACATCGTCCCGAGCTGGCACACAGAGCCATCAACCAGCTGTTCGACTTCGTCCGTATACAGCAATGCAACAACTTGGTCCGAGCAGTGCAGGTACACACACACACACACACACAAGTCTTGTTCAAACAAATTGTTTGTTAAACTTAGCTCTATTTAATGTGACTCAGAGTGTGTGTGCAAAGTGTAACCTCGTCTCACTCCCTTTCTCTTTCTTTCCAGTTAGTGATAGCAGCTCTGAAATGTCATAAGTATGATAAAAGTATCCAAGTGACGGGAAGCGCTGCTCTCTTCTACCTGACCAGTTCGGAGTACCGGAGTTTTCAGAGTGTGAAGATGCGCAGGCAGGTCATCGAGGTCGTACTCAACGGCATGGAGCAGTACCAGGAGGTCACGGTAAGACACACAGACAGAAATCAGGTCACAGGTGTGTGTGTTATTGGGATGTGGTATTGAACTTATTGTGTAATAATATTCATTTATTTATTTATTTATTTGTTACTATTCTAAGTAACACTGCACAGATACAGAGGAAAAACATCTTAAATGTAAAGCTTTTATTTTTCGGGAGGCAACATATGCCACCTATTCCATGTACATATTATAATTTTTTTTTTAAACCAATAGAATAGTCTTTAAACGACTAAAGAGCAAAACATTTCTGTTTTTTTAAATAGCGGCTCTCACACATGTTAAAATGCGTATTTAAAATCCGACCGTTCTGCTCTATTTATTTATTATAATGTGAAGCATATGGAACAAGGCTGCGTCAATGAGTAACAAATCGAAACTCTGCGGTCGCAGCAGGCGGTCGAGGTCTGTCAATGGCCCGGGCCGCCTGGTTGAGGCCAGGAAGCTGAGGACGCGGTCGAGTTTTGGTTTCCCTGTTTTAGGGAGTCTCTTTCGTGGAGAGAGCAAATTAGAGGAGCAGGCACCCGGATAATAGGGCTCACCGTTCAAGGGCAGTGATGACTCCAGAACGATGGGCGATTATGCGCTGCCAGCAGTGGAGGGTTGAGGTGCTGGACTGAATAAGTGGTCCTGCGGTGAGAGGTACCAGCAGGGGATGCAAGGGATGGTGTCTTTTGCCCTTACCAAAAGGGATAGTAGCTAGCCAGACCCAGGAATGCAGGCACCTGTTTTTTCGTTGTGAGCTGTGGGTAGGCATGCACTGCTTCCACCTTTTTTGGGGGGGGTTTAACAATCTATGGCCAATTCAATACCCCCAGGTACTGCACTTTGGTTAGGCTGAGGTGGCACATTTTTTGGGGCTTGCCGCGGGTCCACGGGGCAGCTTGCCGTTTGCCATGAGTCTCTGTGTACGGAGTTCCTGGGGCTCAGTAGGAGTGCTGGCGGACAATCATGGCAGCATCTTGATATCGTGTCTGTCCAGGTTTGTAAGTCCCGGATTGGTAGAGAGCACATCCTGGAACTAGTCGATGAGCTTGTTCAGCTCTTGGTTCTGCGCTGGTAACAAGTCATCTTCCTGCTGCACCAGCTCGTGATCCTGTTTTTCAGGAGATACTTCAGTCCACCTCCTTAATAAATTGGCATGATACAGCTGAGTCTTGCAAATGACACTTGCACTTTCATTAAAGTATTTTTTGGCGGTCGAAGTCTCTCGATGGGCCTGGCTTGCCGAGGCTGAAAGCATGGAAGCTGAGGAGGGCAGTCAAGCTTTGGCGAGAAGTCCTTCTTTGCAGTTTTCCTTGTTTCGGGGAGTCTCAGAACCACTCTAAGCATGCACCTGGAACATAGGACTCACCCGATTGGCATTCAAGGCTCTTTTTAAAGCCGACTGATAACACCAGAATGGTGGCCAATCATGTGCTGCCAGCCATGAAGGGTTAATGTGCCCCGCCACTCTCTTGCGTGCACTGGAGCTGGCTGCGGTTGTGCTACATTCTCGTGTTTTGGTCGAGAGAGAGGAGCCGTCACATGGCAAGAGGTGTACTGGCATATCAGAATTTCTGCTTTTTTTTCACGCAGCGTTGGGGGAAGCATAATGCACTCGGACAGCGCTATACGCTCCTTTCGCTTGCGTCAGCTGTGACTGGCTGTAGAGTCGTGATTAATGGCTGCTAGACGTTAAAGCATCACCCGGGAATCGAACTAGCGATCTCCAGATGATAGGGTGGGCACTTGCTCACTGTCGGCTCGCGTACATGGAGTGGAAAGGTAAACGCGGCCTGCCACGGCCAGAGCTGGCAACCACTCCTTATTTCTCTTTTAATTATTATTTTTGTGATAATGGGTTTAATCTTTTTATTCTCTGCAGCCTCGAGGTGGGCGTCCACTCAGTAGTGTTAGCGACTCCCTTTGCCTTTTATACTTGGATTATTCACACCACTTGTGTTAAAGCTTTTGGCAGAGTTCCCCAGCGTGATTTTGGAACATTGCAAATTTGACATGTTTTAAAGAGACTTGGTAATATTACCAGACTGGCGACAGCATTTTGATGTGGCTGTTGTATTTTGCATCATCGCAATATCATCGGTTTTTGTGATTGACCAGTTGAGAGACGACCAATATGTTAAATTTACAGTAAGTGGTTATCGACCAATTCCCATCGGAGCATCTTTAATTAACTATTGTCTTGTTGTACCTTTTTAATTAAATTAGAAAAAGTAGAACTGCACAATGTTTAGTTTTAAAACATTTCTGCTGATAACAGTACCTCTGTAGCTACACTTTTTTCTCCCACTCTGAGAGAACAAATGAGGGATCAAATCCCATTCAACCATAATTGGTTAAAACAATTCCGTCTCATTTGTGACGATTGTAAATGCTTTATTATGTATAAAATGGGGAGACAATGAGTGAACCTACCACAGCCAGAGACTCGTGGAAGGAGAGAGAGTTTTTCTTGCAGTTTAGTTTTCAGGAACATTCCAGTTACATTTCCCTCCTGGAAACTTGTCAAGTCAGCTAATGTTACCACCACGTAGGGCAAATGTACAGAAAGATACGTTTATTCCGAGTAAGCAATTACAAGGATAATGTTTTCCTTATTTAATTAATTATTAGGTTCATTAGTGTATAAGGTTCAGACACACACCCACATTCATATCGAATATTCATTCTGATCAGTCTGGATCTGGTCGGACTTTTCCAACTGCTCTTTTTCTCCATTGTTTGTGAACTGTTAGGATCCATGTAAGCACACCTTGTAACATTCTCGCTCTCTCTCCCAGGTTCAGAGGAACTGCTGTCTGACTCTGTGCAATTTCAACATTCCTGATGAGTTGGAGTTCCAGTATCATCGCGTCAACATGCTCCTCTTGAAGATCCTGGAGCCAGCACGTCAGGACGAGTCCATCCAGCGCATCGCCGTGCACCTCTGCAACGCCCTCGTCTGTCAGGTCGACAACGACCACAAAGAGGCTGTTGGCAAGATGGGCTTTGTTAAGGTGTGTTCCTAATAAACAGTTCTTAGTTTGAGGCTTGGATTGAGGCTTCCATAGTCTCTGGTGGGCAGTTACACTGGGAGGAGTTTTTATGTTATGCCGGACTAAGTGGATGAGCCCTGGTTCAGTGGAGAACACGTCCTTAAACTGATCCAGCAGCTCGTTCAGTTCTTGGTGCTGTGACGACATCGGGTCCTATCCTCTCTGCACCAGCTCATGAAACTGGGCTTTGGGGGAGAGAGAGTACCGAGAGCTGAGATGCACGGTAACAGTTCAATCCACTTTTTTTTTTATTTTAAACAAATTCACACAATAAAGCTCAGTCCTCTTTTTCTTACCTGGCTGTTGCAGTCTGTATTCCACTGGACCTACTTGTCCTACTACGGTGTGGGGTCCTTGCCACTGGGGCAGGAACTTACAGGTGGAGCTGGGGAATTAATTGGAGCACTTGATCGCCCGACTGGAATTTCCAGAGCTCTTCTGGTCGGCTTGTGGTGATTCTCAGACTGCAAAGAGGACTTATTGGAGCTGCTGGTCCCAGATCTGACCTGCCTTTTCCACTACTCACTGAGGCATCCTCTTTAAAAGTTTGCTTACCTTGGTCCGGGAGGAGCTTCTTAAATGGACCCACTCAGCTGACAAACCATAACAGGTCCCTGGCGATGTTTTGGCATGTTGTGCGGAGCAGCACTGCTTTGGGATATCGCGTAACGTAGACTACTATGACGAGGACGTATTCATGATGGCCTTTCACTGATTTTGGGCGCGGCCAAAATCTTCATCTTGCCTCACCTGCTGGGACGGTGAAAGGAATTTCGCGTTAGAGTGAGTTAGCCAGGCTTCTCCCTGTGGAGGTTGGATGTAGCTTGGTGGACTCCTCTTGGGAGGTTTTATTTTTTCCTGGCTGAGGGAGAGCATCAATAGTTGCATTCTGGTGTCCACCATGTCCTGCAGGAAGGTACCATCACCCAGTCCATGATGACTCTTTTGCTCCACTCCCCTTTTTACCATATTTCATGTTCCGCTTTCCTCTCAGCGTTCATCGCGGGATGTCCGTTTGGTCAGGAGATGTTCCTGGTGGGAATCTGGCAGGCGCACATCCCCTCCTCCACGCTGTTGCAGATGAGTGAGCTCTGCTGTGGTTGCCTGCAGCCCCTGGGTGAGCTGCTGTAGAAGCGTCTGTGGTCGGATGCTTGTTTTTAATAGATGTTCGAGGTACTGATCTGGGGTGCATCCAGAGTCCACCTGATGGGAGTCAGAGAGTTAATTTCAGAGAAAAAAGTGCTCTTTTATTAACAAGAAGGAATAATGTCACTTTTGCACTCACTCAAACACACACACACACACACACACAGTCACTTGGTGTCGAAGTGCTGGAGAGGAGAAGGTAGTAAAGTGCTGGTGGTGGCCCTGGATCCCGCTTAGTTGTTTGGTCCCAATCAGGGAATTTCCAGATTGCTCGCAGTCTGTGGAGAGAAGACTAAGACTGCCAGCCTCAGCGAGTTAGGGCAGCCCGCCCCTTTCTTGTACACAGCGGAGCTGTTCATGGTGCTGAACGCATGTTGTGCGAACCTTTTTCCTCGATTGGGCTCGGAGTTTTCAAATGGTAAGAAGGCATCTTACAATAAGAAATGCGACTTATCCTGTTGTTATGGGTGGGTCATATTAGTAAAACCAGTTGAAGTAGTCATTTATTTGTCATTTAAAACGTATTGCTCCACATAGATGTTAATGTGGTAGTGGAAACTTCTTCTTAAATATTCAGTGTCTGATACACTATACTGCAGGTTCTATATGATTTAAAGTTAGCTTAGTTAGAGGAGAGTCCTGGTTCTCTGATGCCAATTTTGTTCTTTATGTTTTGTCCCCAGACCATGTTGAATTTAATACAGAAGAAGCTGCATGACAAACTGGTGAGTGTGGAAATGCAGGATATATTGATATATTAATACAGTAACGAGTGATGATTGGTAGTTTGTTGTCTAATTGGATGATGATGATGATGATGATGATAGTGATAGTAATGTGTGTGTGTGTGTGTGTGTGTGTGTGTGTGTGTGTGTGTGTGTGTGTGTGTGTGTATGTTTTTGTTCTTTAGTGTGATCAGGTGATGGAGTTCTCATGGAGTGCATTGTGGAACATCACAGATGAAACGCCGGATAACTGCCAGATGTTCCTCAACTGCAGCGGCATGAAACTGTTCCTGGATTGCTTAAAGGTACCAAACGGATACTAAAAACACATCTGGGAAAACAAGACGCTGTTGATGCACCCCATTATGAGTTGACTTCATATATATAATGTGTGTGTGTGTGTGCTTTCCTCAGGAATTTCCAGATAAGCAGGAGCTGCACCGTAACATGCTGGGGCTGCTGGGTAACGTGGCCGAGGTGAAGGAGCTCAGACCTCAGCTTCTCACCAGCCAGTTCATCACCGTCTTCAGGTGCTCCATCTCTACACATCCCTCTTCATTATAATCTCTATCTTTCTTATGGCTTTCATTATTCCTACACATGGTGTAAAATTTGTCTCTGAAGATGGACAAGTGCTCGCTGTCACAACGTCTTGTTAGAAAGGTGAAAACCATGAAAAGTGTTTTATAAAAACTGTTTTTCCTTGTGTCCGTCCCGAGCAGTAACCTGTTGGAGAGCAAGGCGGACGGGATCGAGGTGTCGTATAACGCCTGTGGAGTTCTGTCCCACATCATGTTCGACGGGCCCGACGTGTGGACTGTGGAGAACCCCAACCGAGAGACGGTCATGGACAAAATGTGGGACGCCATCCAGAGCTGGGACGTCACCTCGCGCCGAAACATTAACTATAGGTGTGTGTGTGTGTATTCAACCAATTAATTCTAGTGCAGCTTCTATTGTGTGTTTGTTCCTATAGTAACATCGCTTTGTAACAGTCGGGTAAAGCCGTAACTTTCCACCTTCTTCAAGACGCTTCTTTGCAGTTTCTTGTTTTTTCCTGCATTTTATTTTTATTGTATTAAGAGAACAGAGAGGCCAGTGGGGGATCGAGTTTACATCACTTCTGTAACATAAGTGAAACAGAAACTAACTGACAGTCAGAAGAATTAAATGTAACTATAATCAGATAAAACATTTCTTCTTCTTGGTTCTTCTCGGCTCTTCTTGGCATCCATTATGTTGCATTGAATATAACGTATAACACACTTGGAAAAATCATCAACCTCAAGGTAATAAGAGTAAATTTGCTTTACACACCACCCTGGAATTGATTAGATTTTTATAACAGCAGTATATTTAGTAGTTTATTAATAACCTGTTATCTATGGATATAATCTCACTCTCTCTCTCTCTCTCTCTCTCTCTCTCTCTCCTCTCGTTCAGGTCGTTCGAGCCTATCCTGCGTCTCCTCCCTCAGAGTATATCACCTGTCAGTCAGCACTGGGCCACCTGGGCTCTTTACAACCTGGTCTCTGTGTATCGTGAGTGCGCGCGCACACACACACACACACACACACACACACACACACACACACTCTCACACACACTCTCACACACACTCTCACACACACACACACACACATATATGTATATAGTTTATATATTATATATTTATACACATACTATATTGCCTAAAGTATTATTCCTCCCAAAGGATTTTCCTAATGTTGAGAGGTTTACAATCTTCATTGTATTTTTCTGTAAAAGTCTTGCACTCTTTACAGTGTAATAAATATTCAGATGATATACAGGTATTTTAATATTTGGTTGCATAAATAAATGTAAAGACCAGCAACTGACGGTGGAAAGATTATATATTGTTTTAAACCAAATAGTTTATAGTGCCCTCTTCTGTCTGTCTGCAGCGAACAAATACTGTCCATTATTAGTAAAAGAAGGAGGTATTGCATTGTTAAAGAGACTTCTCGAGCTGGAGTCTTCTCATCTGGACACAAAGACCATGGCACGGTATACACACACACACACACACACACCCACACACACACTTGTTCGCTCACAACAAATTGACAGGTGACTTCACTCCTGTACGATTAACAAATGCCACCATAATACAGGTGGAGAAAAGAAATAGCGCCTTTTTTAGTATTCGACCAATCAGAGAGCAGGGTTTCATTCTGTAATATTCCTGTTTCCTCTGGATTGGTCCGGAGTTTAATGACGGGCAGCACACTGATCCTGAAGCTAACTGAACAGTTTTACTCGCGCTTTAGTTAGCTTCACGTCAGCGAAGGTGTTCATCTGATTGCTGAGAATGTGATGGTAAACGTTCATGTTGTTTGTGTTTTCGTTTCCTTCCTGCAGCAAGGTGATGGAGCAGTGTGAGAACTTTAAGGAGGATCCGATGGACACCAGCAGGTAAGCCGTGAAGAGCAGCAGATCTCCGGCTGCAGTGTCCGGTCCACCTTCAGACTCTCAGCGGGACGCCGCGGCTACAGGAGGCTAATGAAGCTAGCGCACCACACCCACACCCAATCTGTTCCACTCCATTCAGGATTTCTCAGTCTCTTCTCTACTGTATGCATGTGTGTGTGTGTGTGTGTGTGTGTGTGTGTGTGTGCGTGTGTGTGTGTGCGTGCGTCTGTTGTACCCGGAGGATCAGGACAGGCACTCATCTCCGAGTACACGCTCCTGTGAAAATAAAAATTACACTACACACAAGGGAGATGGCTCACAGGAGTGTGCGTGTGCGCGCGTGTGTGTAACTTTTTAAACCCATTTTCTTTTGCACACAATGAACAGTGTTCGTATCCCTTTTCATTTTTGAGTGTTTTGTTATTAGGTCTACTGGTGTGTGTGTGTGTGTGTGTGTGTGTGTGTGTGTGTGTGTGTGTGTGTGTGTGTGTGTTATAAAGAAGAAAGTTCTCATGTTTGGGAGCACAAAACAAGGACAGAACGAAATGCTGCCTCTCACTGTGTGTGTGTGTGCGCGCGTGCGTGTATGTGTGCGCGCGTGCGTGTATGTGTGTGCGCGTGCGTGTATGTGTGCGCGCGTGCGTGTATGCGTGCGCGCGTGCGTGTATGTGTGCGCGCGTGCGTGTATGTGTGTGTGTGTGATGCCATGTCACAGTTTTGAATGTCTGAGAACAGCTTGAACATGCACACATACACACACTCCTCCTTGTACACAAGACTGCCTTTTTTGTGTTTTTACGACACTCCGGTGACACACTCGCACTCCTGCTTCGTTAAAAAAAAAAAAAAAAAAGTTTAATCCAAGTTCCAGCGTGGGAGTGACGTTAATCACGCTTTATTTTCACTTTAACATCCACAATTTATTTTCTTTTTAAGTCTCTTATGGAAGGATCTGTGTGTGTGTGTGTGTGTGTGTGTGTGTGTGTGTGTGTGTGTGTGTGTGTGTGTGTGTGTGTGTGTGTGTGTGTGTGTGTGTGTGTGTGTGTGTGTGTGTGTGTGTGTGTGTGTGTGTGTGATTTTCAGGATAAATGACTCGTTAAATCCATATCGCTTCACATTTTACTAAATAAATCATGGGTACGGGATTTCTCTCCACTTTCCCCACCCTGAAGCTTCGGGAGACGAGGCCGAGCGTCCAGCGCCAGGACGCGTCTCTTTCTTCTCATCTATAACACAAAGCGTTTTGTAATTTTTTCTATGGAACAGACGGTTCTCAAAGTGAGGTCCGGGAACCTCAGGGCTCTGAGATGCAACGCTAGCTGGTCTGAGATTGTTTTTAACGTTTGTGTTTGTTTTTAGCAAAAAAAAAAGAAAAAAAAAGGTACTCTATTTATAATTTCCTGTCTGCTCGGTTGAAATGAATTTAATTTAATTTGAGTCGAATCCAGTCGTCATGAACAAGACTTCCTACAAACATGTCACGTTCATGTCTCGCAAAACTGTATAAAGGAATAAATATGATATGTAAGTGTGTGTGTGTGTGTGTGTGTATGGAAGTGTCAGGACTTCACAGCTCTGTGGTTCAATAAACAGCCAACAAAGATTACTGTACACATTTACATAACGGGCTTGGTTTAATTAATAAAAAAAATAAATCTGTACTCGGGCTGAGTGGGAGTTATTTAACACCTGAGTGACTTAAAACATCGTCTTTCTACAGTACAATGATGAAGCGGTGTTACATATATTGTCTTTAATTTTTTAAAGATCTAATCACAGGTCTGTTAGATCTCACTCCTCGTTTCAACTGTCTAGAATAAATTCATATAGAATTATGTGGCTGAGCGCTGACTTAAACTCAAAAATGTAAAACAGTGTAGATTTATGATCAGTTTATAGCATTTGGGAGAAACTCTTTGAAACCAGTTTGGAGTCAGGTTGATTCATGTAGTTTGTAAAAAAAATAAACAAACCCACCCTGAATCTGATATTTACAAATCTGATCTAAACCATATCCAGAGGTCAGATTCCTAAAGATGTGTCTCAGGATGGATGCTCTACACACTCGACTCAGATTTATACTTAATTTTGTGCCCCCTGGTGAAAGCCTGTGATAAAGTCTGGAAACCAATAAACCCAAAGGAATTAATAATAAGTGTTATTTCATGTAAATAAACCTGTGGATTCTGCAATATTTTATATATATACAGTTCCTTCAAACATAAAGATATAAAACTGTAATTTTTTTGTGAACAATCAACAACAAGTGGGACACAATCATGAAGTGGAACGAAACATTTATTGGATATTTTTTAACAAATAAAAACCGGAAAAATTGGGCGTGCAAAATTATTCAGCCCCTTTACTTTCAGTGCAGCAACCTCTCTCCAGAAGTTCAGTGAGGATCTCTGAATGATCCAATGTTGACCCAAATGACTAATGATGATAAATAGAATCCACCTGTGTGTAATCAAGTCTCCGTATAAATGCACCTGCACTGTGATTGTCTCAGAGGTCAGTTTAAAGCGCAGAGAGCACCATGAAGAACAAGGAACACACCAGGCAGGTCCGAGATACTGTTGTGGAGAAGTTTAAAGCCGGATTTGGATACAAAAAAGTTTCCAAGCTCTAAACATCCCAAGGAGCAGTGTGCAAGCGATAATATTGAAATGAAAGGAGTATCAGACCACTGCAAATCTACCAAGACCTGGCCGTCCTTCTAAACTTTCAGCTCATACAAGGAGAAAACTGATCAGAGGTGCAGCCAAGAGGCCCATGATCACTCTGGATGAGCTGCAGAGATCTACAGCTGAGGTGGGAGACTCTGTCCATAGGCAACAATCGTATACTGCACAAATCTGGCCTTCAGGGAAAAGTGGCATTTCTTAAGCCATTTCTTAAAGATATCCATAAAAAGTGTCGTTTGAAGTTTGCCACAAGCCACCTGGGAGACACACCAAACATGTGGAAGAAGGTGCTCTGGTCAGATGAGACCAAAATCGAACTTTTTGGCAACAATGCAAAGCGTTATGTTTGGCGTAAAAGCAATGCAGCTCATCACCCTGAACACACCATCCCCACTGTCAAACATGGTGGTGGCAGCATCATGGTTTGGGCCTGCTTTCCTTCAGCAGGGACAGGGAAGATGGTTTAAATTGATGGGAAGATGGATGGAGCCAAATACAGGACCATTCTGGAAGAAAACCTGATGGAGTCTGCAAAAGACCTGAGACTGGGACGGAGATTTGTCTTCCAACAAGACAATGATCCAAAACATAAAGCAAAATCTACAATGGAATGGTTCACAAATAAACATATCCAGGTGTTAGAATGGCCAAGTCAAAGTCCAGACCTGAATCCAATGGAGAATCTGTGGAAAGAACTGAAAACTGCTGTTCACAAACGCTCTCCATCCAACCTCGCTGAGCTCGAGCTGTTTGGCAAGGACGAATGGGCAAAAATTTCAGTCTCTCAATGTGCAAAACTGATAGAGACATACCCCAAGCGACTTATAGCTGTAATCGCAGCAAAAGGTGGCGCTACAAAGTATTAACTTAAGGGGGCTGAATAATTTTGCACGGCCAAATTTTCAGTTTTTTATTTGTTAAAGTTTGAAATATCCAATAAATTTCGTTCCTCTTCATGATTGTGTCCCACTTGTTGTTGATCGTTCACCAAAAATTACAGTTTTATATCTTTATGTTTGAAGCCTGAAATGTGGCAAAAGGTCACAAAGTTCAAGGCGGCCGAATACTTTCGCAAGGCACTGTATACACACACACACACACACACACACACACACACACACACACACACACACACACACACACACACACACACACACAATATATATATATACACTGCTCAAAAAATAAAGGGAACACTTAAACAACACAATGTACTTCCAAGCCAATCACACTTCTGTGAAATCAAACTGGCCACTTAGGAAGCAACACTGATTGACAATCAATTTCACATGCTGTTGTGCAAATGGAAAGACAACAGGTGGAAATTATAGACAAGACACCGAAATTAGCAAGAAATTAGCAAGACACCACCAATAAAGGAATGGTTCACACAGGTGCAAAGCTCCGCCCCTTTTTTCTCCAAGTGAAGAAAAAAAAAAGTGTGGGTGAAAAGTAACTAGGCAGTAATTGGTAATAAAGTCTATATTTCTAATAAAAACTTGTACATGTATTTTATTATGTGGGAAAATGAAAGCAAATCTTTAAATTTCAGTGCAGGCACCGGTGGCATCAACAGAACGGAGGAATTCATAGTTGAGAAACTCCTGCATTCATGCCTTCAGTGTGTCCCAGCCAACATCCTGAAAAATGCTGGTCTAACCACACACACACGCACACAGTAAGAGCAAAATGGGGTGGCGCACCACCCTGCATGAAAATAAGGTCTACAATGTTATCCCAGCCATTAAATATTGCCGAGTTACAACAACTGAAACAGCCAAAACAGTGCTGAACAGATCAACATCATTTGTTATATTGTTTGTGTGGTGACTGGGGACGGTTCCACTTTTCCATTCTATCCTCGGCTGATACAGTCAGCTGTTCTCTGAGGACTCGTGACTGCAGTCGCTCGATAGTTCAGGACTGGAGTTTCCTACAGTCTACCTGAGTCTCCAATAACCAACTGGACTCCATATGAACTTAAACACGTCTCCTGTTCTACTGAACTTCCAGCCTCCTAACACACAGTACGAGTGCCCTATCATCCGGAGATCGCTAGTTCGAATCCCGGGTGGTACTGTAACCTCTCGCAGCCGGAGGTCTAGAGGGAGCTGATTGGCCGAGCTCTCTCAGAGGGGAGGGGTGAGAGGTACTTAGTGCTCCCACATTAATCACGGCTCTACAGCCAATCAGGGGCGTCTGTGAGCTCACGCAACGGAGGGAGCAGATAGCGCCGTCCTCCGAGTGTGTGACTCCGCCCCCAACGGTGCGCGAGCGAGCAGTTTGAAAAGATGCGGTCGTCTGACGTCACGTGGTTTGGAGGAAACACGTGATAGTGGTAGTAGTAGCCTTAATGTGGGAGCCCCCTAGTGACGGGGAGGAATTGGACACGACTAAATTAGGGAGAAAATCGGGGAAAAATCCAAAAAAAAAATTTTTTTTAAGCCTATGTCTTATGCTTCTTTACAGCCACTTAGATATCTCACGTGGAATTAAGCGCTCCAATGAGTTCAAGTTGATGAGGGAGATCCTGACGAATATCATACAGATTTTAGGGAACCTCGTTTCGCTGGACATCTCGGGACACACCATGTAGGACAACTGCACCGTGCCAGACATCGAGACCATGGGACCGCCCAGGTACACGCCCACACAGAAAATGACACAAAACCAACTCGCAAAACAACCAGCTGCGTACACATGGCTTAGAAATGTCATTATATCTGTTTCTGTCTCTGTGTGTGCCGGGCGCAGTGGCACGTGCCTGTAATCCAAGCTACTGGGAGGCTGAGGCTGGCGGATCGTTTGAGCTCAGGGGTTCTGGGGTGTGTGTGTGTGTGTGTCTCTGTCTCTCTCTCTCCTTTTCTCTTTCTCACTCACTCTAACCCTGTATGCCTTCTTTTTCTCTCTCTCTTTTTCTCTCTCTCTTGCAGCATCGAGCCGTGTAAGAGCAGTATTTTCCCGTTCCAATGGTTGAAGAGGCCTCTGCAGTTTTTGGGTCTTTATGACACTGTGTAACGTCACACACATCCCAGCGTTTAAGGTACAGCTAGCGTACACGACACAGAACGTTTTAACCTCTTTATGTCAATTTTCACTTTTATTTTTAAGTCTTGCATTTTGCACAAAAGTAAAAATGGGGTTTATATCAATGTACAGTATCTGTTCTTGGGTAAAATTTTCAATCAACTTAATATGGATTTAAAATGGGACTAAACTATTAGCTCATTTTGTGATGTCACTACATATGCTCCACAAGTTTTGGACTGATCACAGGCTTCTAGTACTATTAGTAAGAACATGTTCTTGGACTCTTTATACTGATTTTAAGCATTAAAATGCAGTAATAATTACACAGATTTAGTTTTACACAGAATAGCTAAATAGTAACATTTGTATCTTTATCCACTTGATTCTAAAACTGGCAGCTATTAAAGGACATGATGTTTTGTCGCCCCCTAGTGGTTAAATGATACAATTAATTGCTTTGGTGTCATTTTTGTATGTTGATCCTGTTGAACCGTCAAGAACCGATTCATAAAACAATGTGTTGCTCAGTGATTTTACTGTTTCATTACATGACTGGAGTGTGTGCGTGCGTGTGTGTGTGTGGTTGTGTTTTAGGTGACCAGCTCTAAGAATGAGGAGCAGGTACTGAACGCTGTCGAAGCTTACACTGAACATCATCCTGAGCTAGCAGACGCAGCCATCAGGCATCTGTACAACATGGTCTGTGTACAGCAATGCAACAACCTGGTCCGAGCACTGGAGGTACACACACACACACACACACACACACACACACACGCACACACACAATGCTCTAGAGAAAAAAAAAACATGAAAGTCTTATTCATGTTAAACACTGTTTGTTAAACCCTCTCACTCCCTCCAGTTAGTGACAGCAGCTCTAAAATATCAAAAGTGTAATAGGAGCTTCCAGGAGTCGGGAAGTAATGACCAGCAGTCTGACCAGTTCAGAGTCGTGGAAGTTTCAGAGCATGAAGATGCGCAGGCAGGTCATCAGAGTCGTAGTCAATGGCTTGGAGAAGTGCCATGGGGTCTCGGTGAGACACACACACACACACACACACACACACACACACACACACACACACACACACACACACACTCTGCCATTACCATGGCAACAACGACAACCAGCAAGTTATCATCAATGAACAAATCTAAATATTATTAATAATTAATTATTTATATAGTTGTCCTGTGCGAGGTCTAGACTAGGTTGGGATGGGCCTTCGACAGGGTTTTGCATCCCAGTAGCCCCGAGAGGCAGTAGTAAGGGGTACTGGGGCAGGAGGCGCTGGGACTGGGGGTGTGTGCCCTTAAGGCAGCTCAGGGCGCACTGACATTCTAACTTTTTAAAAGATTTAAGCAGATTGTATGAGTACAATTAGATGTAAAATTTATTAGGTCATTTATTGTACTGTTTAATTCATTAAGAAAGTGCAAGACTTCAGAACGTTCAGTTTTATGTTACGAGATAATGTTTATAAGAGCCCTAACGCAGGGTACTGAGGGGGTCAATGAAATATTAATTAGTGAACTAAAAAGGAAAACACGAAATAAACAGAACTCAACGGGGCTCTGGAAATTTAAAAATAAAACTCATGATCCTCTCGGGGCCTATGCCCTTACCGAGGATTTATAGGAGAGAATTTCTTTATCTGTGCTTTGCACTATTAACTAAAACTAAGAGCGCATGCTGAACTGATGTGTGTCTCTCGCCAGCGTTTTGGGGAGGCTTGGGGTCTTTGCCTCTCTCTGCCCCTCGTGAGACCCGCGTTGTTGACCTGATTTCAGTTTAAACTCTGACGGAACTCTGTAGCTATGTTTACACAGACAATATTTCTTCAAATCTTTTGGATTTACATGGATGCTGATCCGATACGATGTGTTTACATTCTCAAAACATTCAATCAGAAAATAACTTAATGTACTGTAACAGGTCTGGCACATGGGCAGAATGTCGACATCTCAACGACAGTTCTTTAATGAACACTTATTTTAAGCATTTTATGCAGTTCTTAGTAAAACTCAGCAGAGGCAGCAGAGCGCGTGCGAGAGTGGACAGCAGGCAGCTTTCACCCAGAAGAACAGAACCAGGGAGACCGGAGATACAGTACAGGGCAAAAGTTTGGACACCCCTTCTCATTCAGCGAGTTTTCAGCCCAAACGCGTCTCTTCTGCTTGTTGCCTGTCCTTAGCAGTGGTTTCCTAGCAGATCTTCTACCATGAAGGCCTGATTCACACAGTCTCCTCTTAACAGTTGTTCTAGAGACGTGTCTGCTGCTAGAACTCTGTGTGCCATTGACCTGCTCTCTGATCTGAGCTGCTGTTAACCTGCGATTTCTGAGGCTGGTGACTGGGATGAACTTATCCTCCGCAGCAGAGGCGACTCTCGGTCTTCCTTTCCTGGGCCGGTCCGCATGTCAGCCAGTTTCTTTGTAGCGCTTGATGCTTTTTGTGACTGCACTTGGGGACACTTTCAAAGTTTTCCCAATTTTTCAGACTGACTGACCTTCATTTCTTAAAGTAATGATGCCACTCGTTTTTCTTCAGTTAGCTGCTTTTTTCTTGCCATAATACAAATTCAAACTCTTTGAATGAGAAGGTGTCTTGGTCTGGTCTTTGTCTGGTCTGTGCTGTATGTGTCTACATATTACCCACCAGAAGGACAAAAGGGGGGCCTTTTTAAAGTCCGTGTTGGAAATCTGCTTCCAGCCCAGGTGAGTTTTGATGGCCCACCTTTTTGTACAGTGTGTGTGTGTGTGTGTGTGTGTGTGTGTGTGTGCCTGCACTGAGTGGCTCGCCATCAAAATACTCAAAGTGGTTCTGCTCGCTGTGGAGTGTTTATTCTGCAAGGTATATAACAGGAGAAGTAATTTTTCCCGCAAGTCTGAGGTTAGGTTCAGCAATGAATGCCGCCTCCTGTGTTATTATTGGTTAATCCTCCTGTTGTGTTTATTTTTGGCTATAATTTATTTATTGAAAACAAAAGCCAAACTAACTATAAGGAAAACTTAACTATTTTACTCATGATTCTCATGTTGTGTAATACAGGATACTGAGGTCGCTACAGGTTTTTTTTGCACATATACAGTATACCCCGCATCTGTGGCACACAAAGCTTGTTTTTTATCTCTTGGTGCACAAAGCCGGCACCTCTCTTTTCCGTGAGGAACAGTTGATAACAGGACTTGATGTCATCCACTCAGGATGTGGCGTTTCGCGCTGGTTGTGAGTCGTCATTTTGATGGCAGTTCCACTTGGAAGCCGACCTCTTCCCATTTTATCCAGGCTTGGGACTGGTACTGCGTCCAATGGCGGGGGTCTCGGGGGGGGGGGGGGGGTAACCGGCCCTTCCCCATTAGCTCCCACCTTACATTTGTATCTATACATATCCGATACCTGAAACTTCCTGGTCATATTGGATTTGCTCCTCACGCTGCTCCAACATTTTAGCAGATATATTATTACCTCACAGTATGACATACGTGATGTGATGATGATGATGTTGCCGTCAACTGTTACACTTGATGCACTGTCTACTGTTACATGGTGTGGGACGCATGCAACACTGGTCTCCAGCTTCACCGGTCATCTGCTACACCAGTCGCCGCTATATAACAGGCACCCAAACACCCCTGCCACCGATGACGGGCCAAACAGAAGTTCTGTTTTATATTAATGCATTAGTTATTCATGGCTCCGCCTATGTGCAGATCCTGACTTCAGTTGTTGATGACGCTGTGTACTGTTACCATCAGTCAGGAGTGCCTGTGACATGCTCACAGTTTAACATAAAAGTTTTTTAAAAAAAAGCATAAAAAACTGTTACTGCATTCCTTTACAAACACTGTCTATACAAGCAATCAAACAGTTTGTATAATTATAATATATACAGATATAATTATAATTAATATATTATTTATAATATATATATAAATACAGTTGGGGAAATAATTATTTCCCAATCATTTTATGTAGGCTATTCGTGTCGTATCGGAGATCCCTGTCACCCACCCACACACCCACACGCACACACACACACACGCACACACATACATACATGCACAGGGAAGAAAAGAGCAAGAGGCTGCATCATTCTTGTTTACTTTTCCGCTCTGTTCCAGATTTGTTTAGTAATAAACCACCACTTTTCTAATTAAAGAGTGATAAATCAACGCACTTTCCCTCAAATATTTCTCATTTTTATGATAAAACATGATAAAGATTTACAGAGAAGTGTGGTTAATTTTTAAAGGAACATGCACAAAAGAATTCTATATCACGTTTAAAGCACTACATCGCTGCTTACGTTTTGTATACAGACATTGACGTATCATGAAATAGATTGTCTTTGTCTTTTACTTAGTTTTCTGTTAGTTTCACCTTTCCTGGGTTATTCCGAGGGAATTATACCGTATTATTTAGACGTGGGCGCGCGTCCATCAAGTTTATTGGTGATATCCCTGCTCATGGAGTGCTTCCTGTTTAATCAGTAATTCAGTAACAGTTTGGTCGCGATTAACCAATTAAATTTTATTTATATAGCGCTTTTTACAATAGTTACTATCGCAAAACAGCTTTACATAATTAAAAGACAATTAGAGGGGTGATGCTGTAACCTCTCGCAGCCGGAGGTCTAGAGAGAGCTGATTGGCCGAGTTCTCTCAGAGGGGAGGGGTGAGAGGTACTTAGTGCTCCCACATTAATCACGGCTCAACAGCCAGTCAGGGGCGTCTGTGAGCTCATGAAAGCGGAAGGAGCGGATAGCGCCGTCCTCCGAGTGTGTGACTCCGCCCCCAACGGTGCGTGAGCGAGCAGTTCGAAAAGATGAGGCTGGCGTCACGTGGTTCGGAGGAAACAGGTGATCGTCTTCGGCCCTCCCGGCTGAGTGAAAGCAGAGCTCCGTGATGTCATGTCCAAGCTCAAACATGTTTAGACCAGAGAATTTCCCAACTTTTGCAGATACAGAATGTGTCATTTTCTCAATCATGATTTTTCCAACTTGCCGTTTCTACAGATTCAGACAGATTGAATTTAAGAATGCACCCCTAGGAACCTGTAGCACAAACACACACACACACACACACACACACACACACACACACACACACACACACACATAATTATATAGAATATGTAAAAAGATATATAAGATATTAATCAGCCATAGTTTATTCTCTCAAGGATTACTGAGCCGCAGCTCGCTGAGAAATACACGTAGAAGCAGATAAATACAAGTGAAACATAGTAATTAAACATATTCATAATCACAGTAGTAAAATTACGGTACAAATATAGAATTTAAATTAAATATAGGCGTTTCTTATTTGCATCAAATTAAATCAAACGTTAACAGAGCGAGTCTTTATATTTTCTCATGTGTAACACTAGCAAAGCCAGATTTCTTTCTATATTTAAAGTTTGATATCTTTAAAACTCTTCGATATTGGATTGGACTGACTGGACTGGTGAAAGCGACTCCCCCCAGGAAGAGCAGCTCTAAGGGTGTGAAGTTAGTTGAGGGCATGCAGCATTTTGCGGACTGCAAACCGGTCATGCAGGATCATCTGCTTAATCTGCAACAGCCAGCACACATCACATTAATTTGGACATGAAAGGCGTACCTTCATCAGCTAGAATTTCCATCGGGAGTCCCACTGGGGTCTCCGGTGGATCAAACACCGCCGCTTAATTACAACACAAAAACAGCAGCCAAAGGACTGCAGGAGCTGCCGCATTACTTTCACTTTCACCAAGAGTCAGCCTGTGCGATCCAGACGCCGAACAGGAAAAGGCTGCTGCATCTGCCTTTAAGGCCCCTGTTCAGAGGCCAGCTGGCCATGATCGCGAGAGCTGCATTGAAGAGCCTGCAGAAGCCACTGTCTGCGTGGTGAGCAGGGCAGCTGCATGGGAGGCACCAACTAAAAGATCTGCACAAACTGTTAAGACACTTTTCACTTTCGCAGAGAGTCAGCCTTCGTGATCCAGCCACCGAAGAGGAAAAGGCCGCTGCATTTGCTACTAAGGCCTCCGTTTGCAGTCAGTAAAGCCGCCTCAACGGGACTTCCGCCTGAGGCCACGCAGAAACGGGTGGGCGGGGCCAGTTGATCCGACTATTAGAACCGTATTGAAGAGCCTGCATGAGCCACTATCCATGTGGGCCCAGTCTGCCACTCGATCCCTGCCGACACCCACCAGCCGAGTGCTCTTGTGCCAGCTCGGAACCGTCTCTGGACCCGCACAGCCGCATCCTCACTTCTTTCCTTAAAAAAATTTTTTTTCCAGATTTTTTCTAATTAAACATTTTCCCGTAAGACCTCCCCTCTAATGCGTCATTGTTTCTATAGTAACGGCTCATTAACAGGGACTGGACATGCAGGGCAGACTCTCCACTAATCAAAAACATGATTAAAGAACCTTTGCTATGCTGAAGTGTTCTGTGAGGAGGCATTTATTTTCTTAACATTAGTGGAAGGAGTCTCCAGTGTCGGCGCTCTGTAACAGTCAGGGGTAAAGCCGTAACTTTCTGCCCTCTTGAAGACTGGACGCTTTTTTGCAGAGAACAGAGAGTCTGGTGAGGGAACGAGTGTCACAAATCGCCTCAGTGCCTCGTCATCTTAGTTTACCTTTTTCCATGCTTCCGCATTAAACTCTAAACTAATTTCTAAGAAATTTTAAAATGCTACTAAAATGTTACTTGTGAGAGAATGGAGGTTGCACGATGCAGATCTCCCAGAAACACCATCTACCCTCCACAGCCGTCACGTTCTCCTGCACTGGTTGCAGGTGGGTTTTGAAACTGAGAATCTGTGATAAATAAATGTAGATTTTTTGTCTCTAACTGAGACCTGGATATCTTCTCAGAGCTCAGCTTATACTTATTACTTAGGACAATAAGCTGCCCTGTCCTCGGCCTACGCGTTCTCTCACTCTCCATGAACACTGGCAGTGGTGGTTCTGCTGTTCTCTCAGAGATGCTCCACCACACCTCTTCCCCTGTCTCGAATTTCATGCTGTTAATGTAATCTATCCTACTGACCTCCACATTCTTGTTATCTTCTGCCCTCCTGGTCCTCCGTGGTATTTTCCCCTCTGGTAACACTCCTCTCACTGTTTTCCACCTCCCCTCTGACTAACTCCAATCCCTTTTCCTCCTCCCTCTCCTTAACTCTTCATTAACATTAAACAGCGGCCAAAATACATCAGTCGCATTTCAAAGTAATTCGAGAAAGGTGGAGCAAAGGGGCATTCTGCTCAACGGCTGCAGCAATCGGCGGCGGAGTTTTTAATTGTAAGTAGAGCTTAAGTCGTAAAAAAGTCATAACAATATGTTGCATCCAAGAAATACTACAAAGATGGTAATTTCCACATTGAGTACTTCATACAACAAACATGAAAAATCATAACCAGAGCGACTGAAATTTACTGTACAATAATTAGTTAAAAAAAAAAAAACCACTGGCTAAATGTTCTTTAGACAGACAATCAGGTTCACCAGCTGAACATTTTATTTGTACAAAGCATGAACTGGTATAACTGTTAAAAATGTACAGACATCACACTTTAAATGTAGAAATAACTGAAAAAATAGATTTTCAGCAGAGAACATTAGAATCAGTAAAAAAAAATCTATCGTCTTTCATTTGTGTAAATGTTTTGTTGCACTAAATAATATTTATGGAGTATGGAGTCTCTTAATTCGCTATTTGTTTTCACTTGTTGTTGTTTTAGTACCACTCTGTGTGCTTTACAATGTCAGACAACATTCAAATGCAAATAATAATGCCAGGTGTAAACATGTCTCAGCTGTTCACGTCTATACATTCACGTTGTATTATTTCTTAATCACTTCTGCCTTCACTGCCACCCGAATAGCAGCGCACTCGACCCCATCGGGTTCCCTCGGATGGGGTTGGATTGGGTACCCACGTTGCTCTTTCGGGCTGTGACTCAAGAAGTCAAGAGTTCACTCCTCCTGAACTCTCCCATGGTGGACGGATTTACTGGCTATTGATCTTTCGTTTTTTTACGGATACGAGATTCTTGAATTGCGTCTTACACACAACCATCCGACCTTTTACTCGGCTATCCAGGCAGTATTCAATGACCAGCACACAGCACCTTTCTCACTTGGACTCTCTTCTGAACCACACACACCCAGCTCGACTCCGTTAACCTGCATTTGTGTCCTCTTTTTCTAACTTTCAAACTCCACAATTCAGCCCTGACATGACTGTGAAAGTGAACTGACATTAAATGTAACTACAAACAGATAAAAAGTTTCTTCTTTTTCTTCTTGGTTCTTCTTGCCATCTATTATTTAGCATTACTGCCACCTTCTGGTTAATAAAATACTTTTCACAGTGTATGCAACCTTTCCAAATTCCCATCACTGCTTTTATTGGAAAAAAAAAAAAACCATCAGCTTCAGGGTGATAACAGTAACTTTGCTTTACACACCACCCTGTCATTGATTATATTTCTCTAATAGCGGTGTACTTAGTAGTTTATTAATAACCTGTTATCTATGGATATGATCTCACTCTCTCTCTCTCTCTCTCTCTCTCTCTCTCTCTCTCTCTCTCTTGTTCAGGCCATTCAAGTCTATTCTGCGTCTCGTCTCTCAGACTGTGGGGCCTCATCTTTCTGGCCCCACAAAGCGCTTCAGACCAGATTTCCTTTAAAAAAAAGGAAAAAAAAAAAACATTTAACGCTTCCTTCCTTGATCTTTTTTTAAAATCTAAATAAACATCACATCACCAACATTAAAGTGATAGAAGGCGGAGCCAAAAAGGTTTGCGACCTGTATCAGTTCCTACCAGAGGAATTTTATAATGTTGCTGAAAAGGAAGACGATTCTAAACTTTTCTGTAAAAGTCAAGCGGCGGTCGTTCAAAGACTGCTCAGAAAACTGTCCGGAAATGTTTTTGAAATGTGACAAATTTCACAATTTGTGATGACACAATTTATTGTGCCTCACTGGAGCGTGAAAAAAAGCCACTCGCAAAATGATAAATTTATAAATTTAGTCTCATTAAAGAGGACAGAATCATATTAATATTATATTCAAATTTATTCAGGGCCTCGCAGTGGTGCAGTTCTCGCCATATCATCCGGAGATCGTGAGTTCAACTCCCGGGTGATGCTGTAACCTCTCGCAGCCGGAGGTCTAGAGAGAGCTGATTGGCCGAGTTCTGCATCAATGAAAAGTCCAGTGAACTGGACTTTGCATTGATGCAGGACACATAATACATACATACACATAAGATCGTGGTTTGACCCCCCCCCCTCCTTCTATATTCTATATCCTTTATATCCTACCTCACGTAGCCGTTATGGTTATTGCTTTGCTGCACTATGGTTGCACTTTATTACTTGCCGGGAGATGTTGCCAAATGATACCTCATTGTTATCTATACTTGTTATTTTTAACAATGACAATAAAAATTTAATTGAATTGAAATTGAAAGGTGTTGCGAACAGTGTAATTTTGTCGAGGGAAGTTCCCTTAGCTGACATTCCCTGTACATGAAGTAGGGAGTAGGGAGCATCCTGTGGAGTACGCTGTGAAATGGAACGCAGCCGTGCTCTTTACAGTCTACTAAATATTCTAATGTTATACAGAGACCAGGTATCTGATACTTGGTTGCATAAATAAATGTAAAGACCAGCAATCGACTGTTGAAAGAGTATACAATATATGTATTGTTTTAAAACAAATAGTTCATATTCCCTCAGGATCATTTGTATTTAATTCTCTCTTCTGTCTGTCGGTCTGTCCCTCTCTCTTTTGTCTGCAGCGAACAAATACTGTCCATTATTAGTAAAAGAAGGAGGTATTGCGTTGTTAGAGAGACTTCTCAAGCTGGAGTCTTCGCATCTGGACACAAAGACCATGGCACGGTATACACACACACACACACACACACACACACACACACACACTCTCTCTCTCTCTGTAGCAATCAACAAATTGACAGGTGACCTCACTTCCTGTAAACTAGTTTGTCTGATTTTTCTGTTAGTTTGTCTCTTTACGATTAACAAATCCCATCATAAGGTGGAGAAAGAAGTAGCGCCTTTTTTAGTATTCAACCAATCAGAGTTTCATTCTGTAATATTCCTGTTTCCTCTGGATTGTTCCGGAGTTTAATGACGAGCAGCACACTGATCCTGAAGCTAACTGAACAGTTTTACTCGCGCTTTAGTTAGCTTCACGTCAGCGAAGGTGTTCATCTGATTGCTGAGAATGTGATGGTAAACGTTCATGTTGTTTGTGTTTTCGTTTCCTTCCTGCAGCAAGGTGATGGAGCAGTGTGAGAACTTTAAGGAGGATCCGATGGACACCAGCAGGTAAGCCGTGAAGAGCAGCAGATCTCCGGCTGCAGCGTCCGGTCCACCTTCAGACTCTCAGCGGGACGCCGCGGCTACAGGAGGCTCAACAGCCAACAAAGATTACTGTATTAATTTACATAACGTGCTTTGTTTAATTCATAAAAAATAAATCTCTACTTTGAGTGGAAGTTATTTAACAGCAGAGGGAATAAAAACATCATCTCAATTTGATCCTTATATTGTGTGTTTTTTTTTTTTTTTTTAAAGTTGTAAGGTCCTAATCACAGGTCTGATAGATCTCACACTCCTCCTCCTCCTCCTCCTCCTCCTCTCAACTACGACTACAGTAATTCATCTTGAGTTATGTGGCTGAGCGCAGATTAAACTCTGTTCTGATCTTTGCAGTGAGAATTGGACAGTTTTTGTGTATGAATACCTTTATAATTTTCAAACATCTACATTTATGATCAAAACGAATTAGACTCAAAGCTTTGTGATTTTTTTTTACCCAGCGCTGAGGGCGGCGTAACCCTCTCGGAAGACGGCACTTTCCGCTCCTTTCATTTGCATGAGCTCACAGACGCCCATGATTGGCTTTACAATCTTACACAAATGTTGTATGCCACGAGCCTGATTACATACGCCACCTTGGAACGTTCAGTGGTGAAGGTGAAGGTCTGGATCAGCAAACACTGAGAGAGGAAAGAGCAACAAGTGCCTGGATCTCCTTCATAGGTGGAGCCCGGAGGCACGTTGCGTTTCAAAAAAACATTGCTGAACTTGGGAGAGAGTTCAAGCTGAGCTAGAGTGGCAGGAGATCTTAGAGCTGTGTGCCCATTCCAGGACCTGAGAGCATAGAGTGAGAGTGAGCACAGAGCAGCTGCCGTTGGTATGGCAGTCTTCTTGAAGTCACACCTTCCAGTGCTCCCAGCTGAACTAGAGGGCCTTCTCACCGTGGCGGGGAGGCGTGGTTGCGTGGTTAAGTGGAGAAAATTAGAGCCATTGGATCTGGGTAGTGAGTGACATCAGTGAGAGTTTGCTTAGTGCTGAGCAGCTCCTGGTCCTGGTGTACTCCGAGAAGGGCACCTTGACTCTCCAGCGCTGATCTCATGCAGTCAAAATCTGCTGGCTTCTTATGGCTGGCTGGATTATTCCGTTACACGCCGGAGCAGAACGAGAGGAATCCAAGCGCAGATCAATGACTGCAGCCTTGGACAGTAGTGTGATCAGAATGCGGAAGCGAGGATCAAAAAACGGAGACTCAATTGGCGAGGTGACAGACAGACAGCAAAACGAGAGCCATACTCAAAAGGGGAAGCGTAAGTTCGGTAACTGGGAAATCAAAGAACAAGGCAAGAGGCGAGAAAAGGCAAACAATAACCAGGTGCTGAAGCAGCGCGCAGTGTGTGTTTAAGTCCTGGAGTAATCAGGATGGGATGTGAGACCGGGGTGCAGATGGGGCAGAAACGGGAACGTGGGAAAGGACACATGATGGGCCAGGGAAAACATAAGCATGTGGGGAACGTGACAGTGGGGGAAAAGGGGCAGACAGGTCATGTGACAAGGCATAATAATAAACCTTAATGTCTCAAACAAATCAGTCCTGTTTCAGAGTCATTGAAGTATGTTATAAATAAGTTTGATTTATACAGTTGATGTTTCTGTGTCATGTTTTCATATATATTTCATTAATATTGTTTTGATATACAATTGTGTGTATATATATATATATTCATCTAATAAACTAATATGGGTTACATGGCACAAAGCAAAGCATAGAAATACATAGCAATATTGCACTTCCCTAATCATTACTAGAAGTTAAATTCAGAAGTAGTTGCTTTTTTCGTAGACCTAAAAATAATCTCGAGAGCCTGTAGTGATGTGGTGGCTCAATGAAAGACAATACAACTGCAAAACTCGCTATTCGTTCCACAGACCCAAAAAATAAATACATAAAAATAATTAATACAATCTATAAAATGAAAATAAAACAAATTAATCTCCACTTTACCTTTAAAAAAAGTACAAATAAATCCTGACAGATAAGGAAGATAAGAAAGATGCATAGAGCAGAATAAGAGATTGTAGTTATATTAAATATTGCAGTTTCAAATGGTGTTATTGCACAGTTGCTATTGCACACAATCTATTGTATCTGTATTGTAGCTGAATTAAACAAAGAAGAGTTATTGCTTGCTGTGTCCACTGCACGATGATATAAATACCAGTCCAGGCCACACACACATACTCGTCTGGGTCCAGGATCTAGAAGGTGTTACCGCAGAAGGAGTCAGGAAGCACAGTGACGGGTCTGTTCTCAGGCCACAGGAATCTTCTCATTCGATTATAATATCTCACAATATTATAATAACTTACAGTCAGTTCATTAATTTATAATGTCGCTTGAGTCTTTGCAGACAATTACCTGACACTGTCATCATAGTGGCTATCAAACAATAACAACGTTACAGAATAGGCTGATTGATAAGGTACTGATGCTATTTGACTGGAGCTAAACATGAAATTTACTTACCAGTGACTTTACGCCATCTCTGTAAAAATGATTTTTATAGAAAATTATGCGTTAGAATGAGTTAGTTCTTATGAGATTATATATGCTATCTAGTAGGGGCAGCTCGAGAAAGAAGATCTGTAAAACTACAGTATATTGTTATAATATATAAATCCTAAAAAAAAAAATAATAAAAAAAAGACGTTCACATGTTGCTGAAACTTGTAAGACAGAGAGGAACTGAATCTTGCCAAGACAAGGACTGTCTTACAGAGTTGCTTCTCATCCCAGTATTTTATTTGGCTCACTGCACTGCACTTCTCGTGTGCCAAGTGAGAGTTCCAGGTTCGGGTCCCAGCCAACGCCCAAATGCAACTGCTAGAGAGAAGAGATCCTTAGTGCCGGTGCCAAGCCCAGGCTGAATGGGAGGGTTGTTTAAGGAATCTGGCATCTGGCGTAAAACCAAGTTGTTTTGAATCGGATAGTGTACCATGGAGATCCCTTGATGGAGCGACTGAAAGAAGAAGAATTAGACAAATACTTGGACACTATAAAGTTTAGATACATATAGTTTCTGATTAAGCTTCCAGGGTTTTAGGGTTTAATTTATCATCCTTTGTTTTGCAGAATTTCTTGAAACACAGATCATGTCATTGCGCGCATTAAAGCTGGGTGTTATCTTATCAAAAAAGGAGCAACAACTCTGCCATTTTACTCTAGTTACAGTAAATGTTCTATAAGACGCCTCAAAACTCTAAAGACTCTTCACTCTTTAGCTCTGAAGTTCCTGCAGAACGTCTTGAGACTTTTCTTCTCCTGTCGAGCTTCAATCCTTCTAGCATCTACAGTATATCAGTAACATATTCAGCCTGTAACATTACATCTGCTATAGTGACCTGGACCGTATGGCAACTCAAAACATTACAGGACAGGACAGTAGGACGACCAGCATGTGATGAGCTCTTAGTAAAATACTGCACTCAGTTGGTCACAGTGAGGAGCAGGGAAATCGCGAAGATGAAGATGGTTGTGTCTCGACCTCCTCCCAAGGGATCCTCCAGTGATGGTTTACACCAGTGCATGATTGGTTAAACTCTCCTCCGCCCCAAGGTTGACTAGCTCTAAAATGTAGGACCTGCGTGCAGGATTGTTACTGGGATGGAAAAGCTCTGATGAGTGACGATAACAAACAAAAATCTCCTTACTGTTTGTTTTCTGTTCTTTAGTTCTGTTACTATTGAGAACTGAGGCAAAAACGTTTTGTGACACCCTACCAGTTAAAGCAATTTTGTCAAAAAACAAACAAACAAACAAACAAAAAAAACAGTCTTTTTGCAGAGTTAACGATTCTCAACATCATCAACCACTGAAAAATGGATCAAAATATCTTTGTGTTTTTTAAAACAGATTTTCCCCCATTAGTGTCTTTATTGATCATTAATTTCATTTACTCATTTCAAAATTCATTACATTGACTTTTTAAAGTAATTTATTTTATATGTTACATATGTTCTATGTTGTATGTATGTTCATATGGATAATCTACCTACTTAAAGAAAACGACTATCATATGAAAACAAAATTTACTTTAAAAAAATTAATGTTGAATTACACTATTGAGGGAATAAATAAAAAATAAATAGTAAATAAATAAACACAAAAAATCATAGCTGACAAAGTTGACAAGACACTGGTGGTGGTGACACATTTGAAAATGTTGTACAGAAAAAGTCTTTACAAAGAAATTTCCAAACTCATTGGAATTGGAATTGTGTTCCTGTAATTCTATATTTTCAACACTGAACACTTTAATCTAAAACTTTCAGATTTTTTTTTTTTTGTGTAAACAGTCCAAGGTTTTGGAACGTAACTTTCACAAGCACTTTTAGAAAATCCAGGTTAAAACGTTACAGTAAATCACAGGATCATCATCAGTCCAAAGGCCAGGCTGTCTGACTGTCTGAGGTGCGTCAGTCGCTGTAGGCCTTCCAGTGGCATCTTCCTGCACTCTTTGGTTTTATACATATAAATTAAGAAAACTAATATTATAATTTCTATAGCAGGCTTTAAATAATTCATAATATCTGTTGATACTTTGAAAAATCAGGGGAATCGTACCAGGGCGCATCTAGTACTTGGAAGGTGGGCAGTTCCCAAGTAAATGGGGTTCCCACTGAGGCGCTCTAAGCCAATGAGTGATTGACAGCACTGTCAGCCAATGAGTGATTGACAGCACTGTCAGCCAATGAATGATTGACAGCACTGTCAGCCAATGAGTATTTGATTTGATTCCTTTTTTGAAATCTTTTTAAAATCATTATTTCCACTTGATCCATAATCATTTCCTTTATGACTTGTGTGTACACCTTCAGACTTTATACTCATAAAAACTGTGAACCATTTTGTAGAAATTATGTCTATAATCTTAAAGAAAATCTAGTTGCAGTTTTCACCACGTTGTTAATGGTCCTCTCTTACTGAGAGACAGTGAATGCAGTGGATGCCAGCTGCAGTAAAAATGAATAAGAAGGTGTACAGACAGTGAGCGGCCTCTTCTTAAAAACCCCAGGAAGATTAACCCTTAAATAAAAAAAGTTTGTACTGAAGTCCTGCCGGTGTGTTGTAACTTGTACAGAGAATGAATCAATAAATGAATGAAATTCATAATAGTGAAAAATATGATGATTCTCTCACAACCCCACAAGGACTAATTAGCCCTGGACATGCTTGGATGAAATTATTTTTTAAAAACACGGTAGTTTTTAAATGCTTTAAAACTACAAAGATTTCATATCCACAGGTTGTAGAGAACGAGGCAGTGTACCAGCGTGGCTGCTGCAGATCA
>JAAGKR010006857.1:0-40465 GCA_011419295.1 Clarias macrocephalus
TTGGTGGGTTTTTTTTTTTTTTTTTTTTTTTTTTTGCGCAAGTGCTTTCAGGTGTGTATGTGAGTGACCACAATTGCCAGGTGAGCATTGCTTTGTGTGCAGCAGGGTTTTTCCCAATGATAACAGGTGATTTTGGTATTGGACAAAGTGTCTAATGTAAGAAAACGTGTGTAGTGTTTCGCAATAAGTTTCTTACAAACTTGTGAACAAAGTGCAAACTTGAAAATGTGTTTAAGCGATGGTTACACTGTGTTTAACGCTGTGCTACAAGAAGTATTGAGCCTTTGGTCTAAGCATTCACTTTTAGTGTATAAGCGATTGGCAAAAACTGTATTATTATGAAAAGCTTGTATGTTGTTAGTATCCATACATAAAGGCAACTCTGATTAGGATGGCTGCATTTAGGATAGATAGATAGATAGATAGATAGATAGATAGATAGATAGATAGATAGATAGATAGATGTGATTGCGCTCCGTATATATTAAATATAGTCAGTATACAGTACATAGTAATATACTGTAAGAGCTGACCAAAAGTTACTAGTGCTAAAAAAGTGCAACCTTGACCTGCAATTGTATGTGTTTGGACAATCTGTTGCATTGTTTCAATATCATTGAGCAATGTCCAAGCATTTATTTCAAATAATGCAAATAGTATTAATTGTGCAAAGAACAGCATGAAAGTGACAATGAAACTGAGTCTGTGTGCAATGGGCCACATCTCGATTATTGACTCCTCGTTAGTATACTGGACAGTATCTCCGTCTGTCACGCGGAAGACCGGGGTTCAATTCCCCGACGGGGAGGGACAGTGGTGGGTGGCTCAGAGGGCTAAGGTGCCGAGTTCCTGATCGGAAGGTTGGTAGTTCGATTCCCAGCTCAACCAGGTTTAACCCTATCTGCTCCTGTGGTGCTGTATCATGGCTGACCCTGCGCTCTGACCCCAGTTACACTGGGATATGCATTCTGGATCAGCTGCAGAGGACAGATGGTGGACAGAGGCAGACCTGCCAGGAGTGAGTTGCAGTAGTCCAGACTTGAAATAACAAGGGACTGAACGAGCACCTGAGTAGCCTGTGAAGAAAGAAATGGGTGGATTCTTCTGATGTTGTAAAGAAGAAATCGACAAGAGCGAGTAAGTTTAGCAATGTGAGGGGAAAAGGACAGATGATTGTCCAAAGTTACCCCAAGATTGCAGGCAGTGGCTGAAGGAATGATCTAATTGTTGTCCAGGGAGATCACAAGGTCTTGACCAGGGGATGAGTCGCCAGGGATACACAGCAGTTCGGTTTCAGATTGAGCTTCAGATGATGAGCTATCTTCCAGGATGAGATGTCTGCCAGACATGCTGAGATCCGGGTGGAAACCAGAGTGTCTGAGGCAGGAAAGGAGAGAATAAGTTGCGTGTCATCTGCATAACAATGGTATGAAAAGCCATGCCATAATCTATTTATGAGTAGCCTGTGAAGAAAGAAATGGGTGTCTGTCTGTTTTTTGTATGTTAAGTGTATTCCTGTGTACACGGGAATTCTGTTTTCAGTTATAGCTACCCACACAGAGACTGCTTTAGTCCACTGTGTAATTTGGGCAAACAAGCTTTGGATAATCACAGGAAGGGAGGAAAGGACGAACAGGAAGGCCGTTCCACATGACAGCCTCCTTTTGTGTTTTGCCCTGTTAAAAGTCAATGTTAAAACTTATTTCCTCCTCCCCGTATGTAGAACTGAGTAGACTGTCTAGGCTCAACTAGATTTGTTAGTAAACTTCATGTTATTAAAGAGCATTAGTTCCACTCACCTCAAGGTCCTTTGGGTGCTGTAGGTTGCAGGGTGGGGGGTTTGTGCTGCATTGGCTTTTCTGTAGGATTGGACTGGACAGACTGGCCAGTGGCCCCTGTAGGCATGGGTAAGCCTTGCGTGCCAATGATCCTGTCACCAATTTGATAATGCATTGATGTTTTCTTTTTTTTTTAGCCGAGGTTTTCGCTTGGGTGTTGAAACAGGATGTTTTCTATGTACTTGTGAAGCAACTTTTCCGTAATATTACATCCTGTAATTGTTACTCCTGACTTCCATTTCACTTACTTTTTTTTTCTTTTTAGTCTGAGAGCACATTATAATATTTTGTGTGGGATGCCTGTCTGGGGACAATTATTTCTAGAACTTTCCAGATGCACATTGTCAAACTAATTCCCTTAAAATGGACGTTAAAGGCACTGTCTATTCTAATGATATCTGCTGCACTATGCTTGAAAAGATTTTTTTAAATAATTTTTAACCCATTTGTTATTGTTAAGTAAGTTGTGTATATAATGGAATTATAATAGTAATGTAATGTTTTGCATTATTGTAGAAAATAGTGAACCTCAAATTCACATTTTTATGCACCACATCCAGGTGGCAGTGTTGTGATTTTTCTTCTGTGTACATTTTCTCTTGCATCCTATGTGCAGTTTCAGAGTCAGACGTCTCTTACAGCAGTTACAAATCTTTGATCTGACATTTACAGAACTTGATGAATACAGCTTGATGCTCACAACCATTGCTGTGTTTTCCGTTAATTGAACTTGACTTAGTTTATCATTAACTTGAATTGTTAATGCTCCGTACACTAAACAGTTGTTTTTACACTTTTCTTGCCCTGTTGCCCATTATACCTTTCAGAACATTATATTTTAATGTACTTCCCCAATGTATTTTCAAAGCCATTCATCCATAAATCTCTGTAGTCCAACAAGGGACTATGGACGCCAATGTTGACCATTGTATTTATTCCCATTTGTACAACTGTGGTAGGATATCCGGTCAACATTCACACACTACGGGCAATTTGAAAAGGCCAAGTAGCCTAATATGCAAGTTTTTGGACTGTGAGGGGAATCCCACCAAGCACAGGGAGAACATGTAAACTCCATGCACACAGACCCAACACGGGAATCAAAACCAGGACCTGGAGGTGCAGGGTGATAGTGCTAACCACTACATACACCACCAATGGTTCATACACCACCATGCCGCCATTTTCAATGCGTTCAGCACAATACAACCAATAGACACAAGCTATTCAGATGTATATAGTATAAAGTGTTTTGTTTATATATATATATATATATAAATGTCATACACTATATACTATGTACGGGTAATATCAGCCGTATGTATTGTTTGACTGATTAGAGTACGAATGTGAATTTAGGTTCTGTATTTTTATTATTCCATTTGCTGCCATTTATATCAAACAAATCTGTATTTACAATTTCCAATTATAGAATAGTTTTAGTTATAAAACTATTCTATAATGTTATATACAGTAAATGGCTACATGTGTTAAAGCATTACTGTGCACCAAGTTGCTGACACATAAACTGTTCACACCCAGAGTGAGCGGGAATTAATAACTTTGAAAAAGAGCATTGCTTTGGTAAAGTAATGTGCCACAAGAGGGTGCTTAAGGCCAGATTTTGCAGTAGAAATTTAAATCATTGCTGAAGAACCTAACATCAGACAACAGCCATGAATAACAGGTTAATTATCTTGTTGTTTAACCATTGTTTCTCATTGTACTAAAATAAAATAAAATGAAAGAAGATGGCATATATTATATGCATATTGACCTTGAATTAACAGACCAAGCTAATGTAAAAAAGCATTATGCAGGTATTTTCTATCTATTACTGTGCTCCAGAGAGTGTATATTGATCTTTCGTCATGTTAATTGGACAAATGAGGACAGATGTGGCAAAATAGTCAAATCCAATGTAGCACAGTTAATTTTAAAATCAGTCAGCACCTATTTGAGGCTTATTCAGCACTATTCATTATTCAGAGGTATACAGAGGGGCCCAAAGAATTTACACACACTTCAACGGTTGTCCTTTTTTCAAAACTCAAATTAAATTATGGCATCAATGTGTAGTATTACTGTATGTTTCCTCAAAAGATGTCAGTAGCCGCATCATCATTGATGCTATCATGTGACCGAGAAAACAGGCATATATTTTTCATATTGAGTGTGTATACATTTTGCACCTCTCTACAGACTGTGTAGCTGGTGTTTAAGTTCTTTTTCCAAATGCGCAATTCCATTTAAATAATTTCCATCTAGTTAGTTTAAACTTTATAGTGGTATCTGAAATGGGACTTTTAAATAGTGTCTTGCCCACCACTTTTAAAGGCAAATGCTTGCTGTGTATGAGAACAAAATTGGCTATAAAAGTACAACAGCAACTATGTAAAATGCATTAAATAACAAAGTTAATGCCATAAGATTTTAAACTTTCTTTTGGCTGCTACCGTCAAGGGGTCACCACTCGATGCTACCCGCCATGCAAGGTGCCTTAGCCAGCTGATTCACCACTCCCCTTTAATTCGATAAGATATTAATGCATCCTTAATTAATGCATTAATTCCTTAGATCACAGTTTTATGGCTTTCTGTGAAATTCTCAGGTACCAATATTTGGAGTCCAGTGGATCTTTTAAAAAGCTATTTGTGTACACAGGAACTCAGGAAGTAGTGTTAATTAGTTGAAAAGTAAGGAAAACTATCAAATGAGCAGGTAGTCCAGGAACAGGGTTGGAAGCCAATGCTGTAGATCATAAATTCTCAATTCTCCATCCATCCATCCATCCATCTATCCATCCATGTAGGAACCATTGTAGTTCAACTAGGTACCATGCAAACCAATGGTAACCATTGGAGGCCAGTGGTGACCATTGTATTTACTCCCATTTTTACGATCGTGATAGGGCCACCGGTCAACATTCACACATGCATTTATGCATATCACACAAGGGAGAATTTTGGAAGGCCAATTAGCCAAATCTGCACATCTTTGGACTGCTGCAGGAAATTAGAGAGCCTGAAGGAAACCCACCAAGCATGGGGTGACCTTTGTTGTCCAACTAGGGAACTTGCCGGCCAGTAGTGATCATTGGAAGCCAATGAAAGGAAGGAATCCAGAGTGCCCATAGGCACAGGGAGAACATGCAAAGTCCATGCACACAGACCCTGAGGCGGGAATCGAACCCGGAACTTGGAACATGCAATATGACTATGTTAGCCACTAACCCACCATCATTCTTAATTTACAACCGGTTCTGGAGTAACCACATTGTCCTGCACATTGAAGTGTCCCCCTGCTCCCTCACACTCACTTTAATTCAGGGTATTAATAAAAGCAGGTACTAAAAAAAAAAAAAAAAATGTAATGTGCCAGGGACTTCTTCCAGGACCACGGTTGGACTCGAGATCTAAGGGTGTGGCCGCATCTTTTTTTCTTTTTTCTTTTTTTCTGCCAGCACAAATTATCCACACAATGGATCGATGTAATACATTAATCTCTAGGGGGCAGCAGAGAGCCATGCCGGAGGCGCGCACTGAGGAGCAGTGTTGAGGCATCCAGGCGGGTGGAAGCGAGCTCTTGTCTTTTGTCTCACCAGCAGAGCCACAGGAACTGATTTTTTTTTTTTTTTTTTTTTACATCCCTCGTGCGCGGCGGCCACTGCGATGCGATGGAGGCACGAAGGGAAGACGGAACACGGCTCCGGTGAACACCGGTCGCAGAAGACGCTATAAAAAAAATATATATATATATACATATATATATATAAAAAAGAGCTCGGTGGAGAGGGACTAAATGCGACATGGGGGGCAGGTGAATTGTTCGGCTGCGCGCGCGCGAGAGAGAGACAGAGAGAGACTGTGTGCGGGTGATGGAGCGAGAAGGGAGACGCGCAGAATGAAACAATGAACCGTTAGGCGTTCGATTAAAGATCAAAGACGATGCAACGTTTTTTGCAACAAGAGCCGTTTCTGAGGATCAACGGCGAGGGGACGTGAGTGAAGAGGAGCGCGGTCCGATCTCTCTCTGTCTCTTCATGGCAGGCGGCATGATGTTGTTGTGTTTGCGATTCCACAGGAGTAAGTCGGTGTGGGCCGCCGTGTGTGTGCTCGTTCTCTGCTGGCTCTACATCTTCCCCGTGTACAGGATGCCGAACGATAAAGACATCGTGGAAGAAGTGCTGCGCCAGGGCCAGACGTGGACCAAGAACCAGACTGGCATCAACGTGTACAGGTAGCACTTATGTTACATGCCATGCAAATCGTCATTTTGAACGCTTGCTCTTGTTGCCTGTGGTATTATTGCAATATATATAATGAAATAAATCCAAGGCCGTGATTCCTCCATCCTGCGCATTTCTTATTTATTAGGCTGCTCCAGAACATTTAGACGGCTCAGTCTAAGTCCAGCTTTCATTCATTCCAGTCCTACACATTCCTTCTATGAAGTAAAAAATAGAGGTGAAGTATTTCCAGGTTCCCGCCTCGGGTCCGCCTGCGTACGGGGTTTGGTGGGTTTCCTCCAGGTACTCCGGTTTCCTCCCGCAGCCCAAAGGCATGCAGATTAGCCATAACTTGGCATTCCCGTGATATATATATATATATGTGTGTGTGTGTGTGTGTGTGTGTGTGTGTGTGTGCCCCTCCTCGTACCCTAAGTCTCCAGATGACAAGTGAGTGAGTGAATACTATGTGATGCGCTGTGCACACCGACGGAAAACCCATGATTAGCCCTCTAGATTAGTCTTAAGTATGCTCTGTTATTGAGCTTCTATTTCGGTAATGATTGTGTTTTCCACATGGATGGCTTATAATGAACTCCAACCATCCATTTGCAGGATGTATTCTGTGCTATTCCGTATCGTATTAGTGCAGCACAGAGAGATTTCCTTCTGCCGTGGCCCTATTCTGTTACATCCGACTCTCCTTCCCGAGAGGACGTGTGACGGACACGGCGCCGCACAGAAGCTGATTAAGATAATGCCGCAGAGCCTGACACCTGCAGCGCGTTGAGTTATGAAAGGCATAGTTTCAAACAGGTAGTCCGTGTATTGGAGGTGCAGGCCTCGAGGCAGACGGTAACGGTATGTTCTGACTATTATTAAAACCCTCACTCCAATTCTTATAAATTTGACATCTGTTTGCAAGACAGTAATGTAGATTAATGCTTGTTTATACACAGATTAGATGTAACTGTAACACCACCATAACATTAACTCATTAACGGTGATTATTAAATTAATACTATTAAACTGGTGACAGGATCATGGATGCGCTCTTGGCTCATCCAAGGACCAGTCCGATCCTACAGAAAAGCCAATTGAAAACACCAAAAAAGTAAATGCTGGCCACGAAGGAAAGGCACCAGGACACCCCGTGCACCACAGCCAACTGGGTCCAGCAGGCAAAGAGCCACTTGAGCATCCATGCGATGCACTGGACAAACAAGTCTAGTCTATGGAGTCCATGTTTTGCAATGTAGTGTTATGGCGGATCGGTGTAGTGTAATACATTGTCTTTACTGTTTGTGCGGAGTCATGCATTTTCCCTTGATTGTGTTTTTCTGGTTCCCTCCAACTGTCCAGAAGCTTGCAGGCAGGCAGACGGATTAGCTCAGTTTAGCTGTCTTTAGGTGTGTGTGTGTGTGTGTGAATGGGGCACTGAGATGGCCTCGTGGTGCCATCAGGGATGAATTCTCCCCTCTGTGTGAAATTCTCCTACCTTGTGTCCAGTGTAACTGGGATAGGGCCCAGATCCACCATGACCCTGTTCAGTTCCAGTACTGCCTGCATGGAGTTTTTCATATTTTTCCCATGTGCCTATGTGAGTTTCCCTATGGGCTCGCTGCTTTTTTTCCCCACCTCTGATAAACATGCCAGCAGGATTGGCAATGTGTTAATGTGCATGTGCTGCCTTGCAGTGGGCAGGAGCCTCATGTTCTCAGGATCACACTCATCACATCAACAGGCATAAAGCGGTTCCTGAAGATGAATGAAAGATTAATTGAAATAAATGAATTAGTATATTAATGTATCAATTTGTAATATATAACTGAAATACTAGTATACATGTATATGTATTACATTATTTTTGTCTTTAAAATAATATACACACATTTAAACAAAAATCTGTTGTATGCGATAATGTATTTAAATATCATGACATTTATATTCATTTCAATTTTCAAAATTTTTTTTTCATTATAACGATACTAATCTACACTTACTTAACCGTCTGTCTTTTAGGAAGCTGCTAACTGAATGCTGTGACCCAAAGAGGACGTTTGCATTGACCAAGGAGAATTCACAGATTGGCAAAGTCCTATGGTATGATGGCGAGATCTACCACTACCATACAGTCAACAACGACACCTACCCCTTATTCGTAAAGGTACAGTTACACAAATAGTGAACACACAGGGTTGTTATGGTCATGGCTTTATTTTCATTTCACTTACATTTTTTGGCTCATTTAATCATAACCATTCATAACTTCACAATAGTCTGACATCTTTTTACTTTTATACTGTACCTGCAAAAAAAAAAAAAAATTGAGGTGTTTGTGGTTGTTAAATACAATTTTACAATGCATTCCTGTGAAAACAAAAATAACACTTGGCACAGGGCACAATACATTTCCAGTCTGCCTACATGTGTATTTATATCTCCCTATATATTTCTGGATAGTGGGAGGAAACCTGAGGCCTCAGAGGAGATCCATGTTAATATGGGCAGAAAATAGGAATCATAGACAGCAATCTAAGCTCAGAACTCTTAGTCATAGTGATGTGAAACCTGATTAGTTACAGTACTCCTTCCTGCTTCATTGGCGAGTAAGATAAGCCACTTATTTTAATACCACGATTGGTAGAACGTTGCCAGTTTAGTTCAGCTTTCCAAAAATGACTTAGGCTTAGGATTGTTGCTACATCTGCGCACCTTTTTTTCTGTTAAACTCAGCAAATTCTGAACCTCAGTTTTTCTTAAAAACCAAATTCTGAGGAAGTGTCTGATGTTTTGACTGGGGGCATACTTTGTGATGAAGTTCCAGTTTAAAGAATCAGAATTCTGATCGAGCTGCAAGTATGTTCATATCTGTAAGTGGATATTTGACAAGTGATAGGTTTCACTCCTGCCATGCGGAAAAGCCCGGGTTCAATTCCAACCCAATGCCTGAACCCTAGCAGTGCCAGTCCCAAGCTCAGATAAAATGGGAGGGTTGCATCAGGAAGGGCGTCCGGCATAATCCTGCATCGAGCCGTGTGAGGATCGGATGATCCGCTGTGGCGACCCCTGGATGGGAACAGGCAAAAGTCTAAATCTGATTCAAAAACATGGTCAGTATGGGCCAAAACGGATTTTAGCAGGCGAACTTAAACAGTAATTTTACCGTTTGCTTTTTGGACCATTATTGTATAGTAATAGTCATAATAAATGAAAGCTACTTTTAAAACCTTGTCCTTATTTGATTTCTGAAATATCTCCATAAATTTCAAAAACAATATGGCTGCCACATTCGAGTCAGTTCTAGTGCATCAGTGCATGATCAACCATCAGGAAAGGTTTAAACCGGTGTTGTTCCCGATGAGGTCGAATGTGGAGCACTGACGTACTTTCTGTTCTATACACCATCAGCCATTCAGCTTTCAGCAGAGAGTTTACATGGTTAGCACTGAGTTACAATCACAAGAATATGTAAATATTGCTAAAGTGGTTAAAGGTCCGTGGTTAAGCGTACACTGAAAGTATGAGCGAAATCTCGATTTTGATTTTAAGACTAAGCAATCATGAAAGCTTCATGAAGATCAGAAGTCCTACCTTGTCTAACATGTTTAGCATGACAGAGGAATTTCTCGGCATAAAACTGATTGACGTTTACAGAAGACTTCAAGCACAATACGCTGATGAGAGTCTTAGCCGCAGGGAAACATGCTCTGGCGTACTGAGAAATCTTTCTATCTTGATGGTATCCAAGCACTCGTGAAACGCTGAGATCGGTGCATTAGTGTAGCAGGGGATTATATTGAGAAAGTAAGGGACTTTCATATCTGTGTCCAGTTATACCGCACAATCAGAAGTCCCATTCTCAGTTCGCGGACCATTACGAAGAAAGGGAAGAGTAATAGATGTCTCGTTGTGGTAAGATAAGGGATAAGGGAACAACAGGATCTGGATAAAATAGTATGTTGCAGTGTTTCTCATGCAGTCAGTGCACACTGCAAAACTAACCTACAGTATAATTAGCAGGGCATATGATTGGTTACAGGCAGCGTTCTAGGGTCATAATTATGTTGTAGGCTGTTTTTCAACAGGGATGTCACTTACTTCCCTTTACTCCTGACGTTTTTGCTTTCACACATATTTAGTGTTTTATATTTCTTAGAATATTTGTGCCCATGGCTAAAAAATACCAGGTTGAGTGAGTTACTTCTCGTTTACACTAAGTCTTACTTCTTTCGTCGTCAGGGGAGCGGACTTCCTGTTGGGTAATCGGAGAATCAATCACAGATGAGAAAAGTAGATCAAATAAAGATGAGGTTTTGTCTTAAAATGACTCCAGCGTGTTAAAATTCACTTATACCACTTTTACACTTTTATGTCATCAGTTTAAATAAAGTAGATTCATGCCATCACTTTTACTCAACATTTTGATTTTAGTTATGGTGCCTGTTAAACTTCGAGTAGATATCTGCAAAAGTTTCATTAAATTCTGTTCAGTCGTCGATTTAAGACGCGCCCACAGTTTGACATTAATCTGGTACAGAACTGTTCATAACATCTGTTCTACTCAACACTTCGATTTTGAGGCAGATTTAACTTCAGGCAGATACCTAAATAATGGCTTTAAGTTTTATCAAATTCTCTTCAGCCAGTTTTGCGTGATGCTGTGACAAAATCTGGCTGGACAGACATACAGACAAAAAAAATTCTGAGACTGGTTTCAGGTTTCCTCCAATCTATGAAACATAAAGATATCATCGAAAAAATGGGTTCTGACCAATGTTGAGACAAAACATTTGCTTTATTTATATAGATGGATAACTATTCATGTGGGCTGTGTAGGAGATCGTCTCTCCCAGAGTGTTTATTCTCTAACCGATGATTATGCAGAGACTGAGATTTAAGCGTTAACTGTGTTAACTGGATCAGCTAATCACCTAAACTACTGAACCTGTTTATCCTGTGTGTTTGTAAAGTTTCATCCAATAATAAATTTTATCACAGTTCATAAGATTGCATTTAGTAAATATATTACAAAAATATTCTTCAGACTGTGGAAGTACTGTACAATGATGTACAACATTAGAGTGTGGCTATAGTTATGAAATAAAAGAAGGCATCCTTTGAGGAAGGGATCGGAATCCCCAGGGACCACCCGATACAATCTTATCATGATACCTGGGAGCTGATTTGTATTACGATTCGGTTATAACTATCCTGAATCTTTTTTTTTTCTTTTTTTTTTCAGATTGTTTCTATAAAATTCTAAAAAAGAACTTAGCAAATAATTTTCCTACCACACAGGATAATCTTCTGCCTGAATAGTTTACAGTGCACCACCTGTAGGATAATAGAGGGACTGCAATGCACCAAATCACCAAATATGCAAACATGTATAAATCTTTTCTATACATATAATAAAATTGCAATAAAATTGTAAAGTGCCCTGCGATGGATTGGCACCCTGTCCAGGGTGTACCGCACATCATGCCCTAAATCTCCTGGGTTAGGCTCCTGGCCCTCCGCGACCCTAAATACAGTGGAACTATGGAGTTATATTCCTGCCACAATTCTGAGCGCGCGGTTTGACATTTTGAGAGCAGACAAATCACTCACATTTTCTCCGCGCAATATTTATTTTCTGTGCTCGCTCACTCTGCCTGTGCTCGCTCAACTTTGTCCAGTATTACAAAACTGCCACAAAACCAGCCAATCACAGACTTCCACACACGACTTCGGATTGGCTGTTCCTTCTCTAGCAGCTGGCATTATCCACCACATAACGGAAGCGTTGTAAATAAAGGTTTATAAGTAAAGCGACCGAGTTGTCCGATTTGAATTTTAGTCGATGTAATCTAGCGACGAGCTATATGGATAATTAGATAAGTACATAAAAACACACAATGGACAAATGAAACTGGTATATACTAATACTTCATTGAATAAAAAATAAATACTATAATATTTGTTTATAAAATTTGTAAATAAATACAACTTTATTTACAATGCTTGCCTTATATAATTTCCTTTCATTTGTATATAATTATATACAACAATATAATTTAAATTTCTTATAATTTTCTTTAGATTTTGTAAAGCTGCTTTGAGACAATGACCATTTTAAAAGCACTATACAAATTATAGTATGCATTACGCGGTCGATAGTGCCAGCTGATAGAAGAAACAGCCAACCAGAAGTAGTGTGTGATTGGCTGGTTTTGTGGCAGTTTTGTAACACTGGACAAAGTTGAGCGGGCGTACAGGCGAAGTCGAGCGCGCACAGAAAAGAAATGTTGCACGCGCGTGCAGGCAGAGTCGAGCGCGCACGGAGAACATGTTGAGCGAGCAGTGGAGACACTGCACGCGCAGAATCGAGCTGTTGAGCGCGGAGTGGAGACACTGCACGCGCATAAAGTGCTTTGTCTGCTCTCAAAATATCAAACCGCACGCTCAGAATTGTGACAGGAATATAACGCCATTTGGAACCTTTACTGAACGTCACACACACACACACACACACCTACACAGCGTATACGCGCACAATCACACACACATATTAAAACAATTGACCTTCAAAAAATCATTAGTTCAAAATTCAACAGATGGCGCTGTACATTTTTAATTCTGCGCTCATGAGTGTGAAATCTACTTAATAAACGCCATCTCACACGTCCATTCCGCGCACTTCACGGTAACACGTAAACATTTTAGTTCATTCCAAAATTCAACAGATGGCGCTGTATATTTTTTTAAGAGGCGCAATTTAATTCCACGCGGGCACCTCTAGTTACAAATTAATTAAGTGAAAATTCATTTTAAACTAACAAAAAATCCGTTTTAGAGTCAAGTGTGGCGATACATGAATCAGCACACAAAAGATTTACGATGCAGAAATGAATGAATTCCTCCCCTCATTTCTACTTAGAAGACAGATATCTTTATGCAGCCTTCTCAAATAAACAGAGAGGTGATATTTCTAGGTGAGCGTGTGCAGAGAGTTGTCCAGAGGCAAGTGCTACGATGAACAAAAAGCTGTCATGACATTCCAGTGGTATGGCCTTATTATCAGCGGTGCTAAAATTAGCAGACGCAAGGCAGTTGAGTTAGCATCATAAAACTATGTAATATTTCTTTTGATAAAGCGCACACAGGAAATAGCCAAAAAGTTCAGCAGACGCTAGGCAGCCAGGACCTGTGCATGTCGTTTGGGAGCCGTTTGAGACACTCAGACTCCTAATGTGAAACTATGTAAACACTATTCTGAACAGACAGTCCTGCTAATACAAACACAGTGAGACCACCTGTTTTATATTAACAAAAGAAACCATAACAATACAGTAGTAGCTTTTCTTATTGCAAAAGGTTCATTGAGAATTATTTTTGAGTAATTTTATTTAAAGGTTTTATCACATAGGAAAATGTGAACTATAGTTTGTTAATCATAAGCATGTAATGTTTCAGATAACTACTGGGCAAGAACTGATCTAGATTATTATTGCACGTGTTTTGTTTTATCGTTCTGATGTTGTGGGAGGAAACCGGAGTGCCCAGATGAACCCTCCAAGCACGGTTAGCGCATGCACTCACGCACATCCCGAGGCAGGAATCGAACCCGGACCCTGAAGGTTGAAGGCAAATATGCTAACTACTAAGCCACCGTGCCACCATATACAGTATATACGGTACATACTGTCATGAATATGGTGGTATTCTGGCTTGATGTAGTTGCAAAGTGAGGCAGGCATAGACGCAGGACAGGAAAGCCCAACTGACAATGATAATGCTCTACCCAGTTTCCCAGAACAAACAGCTATTTATAGAATGTCTAATGAGCCACCTCGGTTCAGGTGAGCACTCTCATCACCTGGCCGAGGTGCCTTCTGGGAAACTGAGTCTACAAACAAAAACTACAAAACAATGGCTTCTAGTGGTGACCCCTCACAATACAGGGTTTCATTGTTGTGAAAGTGGTTATTTTCAGCATTCTTGACTCTTCATTATAGTAGAACTTCTGGATCGTGCTGAGCAGCTAAAAAATCCTCCAGTAATGAGCCATCTCTTTGTTCTTCACTGCTGCCAATAACTCCCCACCCGACACAGTGTTACAGCTCTAATCACATTCCTATACATACAGTACATTCCATCATTATGTTTAATACGATCAACACAACATAAGCACTTGCAGAAGTAGTTTTTTTTTTTTATGTCATCAGACAGTCTTTATCCTTCACATGCTGACTCTGCACTGTAAGCCACTCTTATGGAAGCATTCTTCTTAAGAGACAGTGTGTGGGAGAAAGTGGTTCGCATCTCGATTTCTCTCCCCTCCCACACATCATCTGGTGCATCTAAGGGGGACGGTGCAACAGTCTGGCAGGCAAAAATACAGAAATGGGAAAGGACGCTGCAGGGGTTTTTGTTCATCCTGTTTCATCTTTGACACTTTTTTTCATTTCCTCATTCAATTTACTACAGGGCGGCACGGTGGTGTAGTGGTTAGCACGGGTCGCCTTGCACCACCAGGGTCCGGGTTCGATCCCCGGCCAGGCTCGATTCCCGTCTCTGTGTGCATGGAGTTTGCATGTTCTCCCCGTGCTTGGTGGGTTTCCTCCGGGTACTCCGGTTTCCTCCCACACTACAAAGACATGTAGGTTAGGCTAATTGGCTTTCCCAAATTGCCTGTAGTGTGTGAATGAGTGAGTGTATGTGTGTGTGATGGATTGGCACCCTGTCCAGGGTGTATCCTGCCATGTGCCCTAAGTCTCCTGGGATAGGCTCCAGGCCCCCGTGACCCTGAATACAGGATTAAGCGGTATAGATGATGAGTGAGTGAGTGAATTTACTACAGTTACTACAGGTAGGGAGGCTGGCATACTCATACACATTTTCAACATAACTATCTACATGCACACATGCTGCTAAACTAATACAACTCATTTAAAACTGTTTCAGTAGACAGTAAGTACTATACTGCAAGTGTATCAAATATTTTAATTTGGTCATGGATATCTAAAAATGTGTTTAAAACCAACATTCATGATGATGTTTGACATTTGCTATGTAATCTCAAACATTATAATCCTACATAATTCATATATTGGCTTAATGTGTCAAAAGCATCCAGCAAATTATTTTTTTTAAAAAGGAAATTATTTGCTGTTTTTATTGTGGATTGTCTTGGGTGTCTTAAGAGTGATTTATAGATAGATAAGTAAACTTTATTAATATTCTTATTATTAATATTATTATTTAATATTGGTTAGTTTTATATACCACAGTTCATTCTTGAGACTGGTAAATCTGGTGTCCCTGGTTTGACTGCTAGATACTGCAGCTTTAATATAATTTGATATTTTCTGAAATTTATATAAAATACAGAAGGAACAAAGGTTTCCTAACTAATTAATGTGATCTTTTTTTCTGTTGCTGTAGTTTGTTAACTATATTGCCAAATTCACTAAAGCTGAGAAAGCGGAGTTTCTGAATTCTCTGTCAATAGCACGTTCATATATTTATATACCATTATATCTGTTTATCTGTTTGTAGTGCTGTTAATTGCTAAAAAATTTTATTCTAGGTTATCACAGTCTGTGATTGATCACGATTAATTACAGTTGAAAAATACTTAGATTTACTTGTATTACGAATGTTCATTGTTGGAATAAATACATGAAAAACTGGTTAGAGAAAACAGATTATAATATCTCAAGCATTAACATTTAACAAATGTTAAATTAAAATCTCATGAATGTAGTGACTGGATAGTATAGAGGTGTGTCAAAGTCACAGACAGGGTGTCTGAACCCAGATCCTCAGATTTGAAACGCAACAGTGTAGAGCCTTACCCACCTGAGACACCACTCACGCAGCTTGCATTTAAGGAATTCTTGTAAAAAAAAAAAAAAGTTTTTTTTTTTTTTTTTACAAAAAAACATAGCTCAAGCACATAATTTTGGTTTATTCCAAACTTCCATCTAGAAGGTTTTTATAATGAAGCTTGCTGTTCAGCACACCTGGTGGTGTTTCCTCTGTCGTCTTTTTATCTGCATTAAACATGCCGTCATCACACACAGCGGGTTAACTGCGATTATGGGAAGCCATTAGGGTCAACTTAGTCATGTGATTATTTTGCAGGGGAAACATTTTGCTTAAATTTCTAGATTAATCACATGCCTTAAAGGTAATCTTGACCGTCCTAATATTTAGGCTTCATGCACATACATCTAGGTTTAAATCTAGCACTGTTTACTCGCACTGCCTCAGTTGGGGTTTGAATCTGGCTGAATCTCATAGAGTTTGCATGTTCTCCCCGTGCTTAGTGGGTTTCTTTTGGGTATGCCAGTTTCCTCCTATAGTCCGGAGACATGCACAATAGGGCACATTTGCATATTTTGCACTCCACCGGACTGTGAACTTTGAACTCTACCTTGCACACTATGCTGCACATTATCTTGCACATAAGTGGGCATGATTTTACATTCCATTTCAACTCTTCTATATTTTATTATATTTTTAATGTTTTTATTATTTGTACATAGTGCAAATTGAAAAGTCTTTTACAGCTAAAGTTTGTTTCCCTATTGCTGTATATTTCGAATTTGTAACATTCTCTTATTTCTCTTATTTCGTACTGACACTTTCTTTTTGAAATTTTAGGCCATCAGCCATCGTATAAGCATTTCTCTTACTATCATAAAGTATGTGTATGAATGTGACGAATAAAATTAGAATTTGATTCTCATGTGCATGTTCTCCTCGTGCTTGGTGGGTTTACTCTGGGTTCTCTGGTTTCCTCCCACAGTCCAAAGGCATGTACATTAGCTTGATTGGCCTTCCCAAATTGCCTGTAGTGTGTGAGTGTGTGTGTGCTCTGCGATGGATTGGCACCCTGTCCAGAGTGTATCCTGCCTCATGCCGTAAGCTTCCTGGGATAGGCCCTGGGCCGCCCGCGACCCTGAATGCAGGATTAAGCAGTATGGATGATGAGTGAGTGAGCGAGTGTGTGTGTGAGTGAGTGATGGATAACCAGCCATGCAAATAATCAGATTTTATAACTTTATTCTTTCGCATCCTTGCAGAATTTAGTACACTCTTTGGCAGATATACTGGATATTCAGTAATTTTTTTTAAAGGGTATTTATGCGTCTAACTAATGCCCTTGACTAGGAATTTCTTGGTATGCTTGCTTTTAAAGTACATCGCAATCATTTTGTTTTGCTTTTTATAGAAACCTTTAATATGTATTTGAACTCAAGTTTGCTGAGGCACTTAATAAACTGAACAGAAGCCTGAAAACTGCTTCAGACCATTAGTTCTGCCCTTGGAGGGGCATGTTAACACTGTGAAAATTCTCTCTCTCTCTCTCTCTCTCTCTCTGAGACTTGAGACTTGAGAATTTCATTTTTGAAGATTCGGTGCTCTTCTAAAGTCTTCAGAATTGGGCAGCTAATGCATAAGCAATTATGTGCTGGCAAAACAATACATCAACTAATGACGTACCTGAGTGATTTGCTAGGTGGATTGCTATGCAAGTATATGCAGCAATTAAAATATGTCTGGCTGCGATGTTGTATTTAAAGGTCAAATTCTACCGAAAGTTAACCTAAATGTACTGTAGATTTTGCTGAATTCTTCTAGCATATTGAAAAGATATTTAAGTACCTCTTTAAAACAGACTTGCCCATACAACAATTGGAAGGAGAAGGGAGTGATTTTCTTTGTCTACAGCTAGCTGTATGGCTTTGTTACCCAAAAGAGACAATGTTCCTTTTTAAATCTGGTTTATTTCAAGGTTTCTTTCTTATGGTCACATCTGGAGGTGGCACGGTCGTCCAAGTTTTTAGCACTGTAGTCTTGCACCTCCAGTGTTGACCGTTCGAGTCCTGCTTCGGGTCTTTGTGTGTGGAGTTTGCATTTGGTTGGTGGGTTCTGGGTACTCTGGTTTCCTTCTAATGACTTGCAGATAAGGCTAATTGCCTGTAGTACATGTGCCCTGTGATGTATCGGCACCCTGACCAGGATGTACCCCACCTTGTGCCCTTGTGGGATTGGCTATACAGGATAAGTGGTTTAGAAGATGAATGAATGTCACATCTGGCTTGTTCATTTGATGTCTACATCCACATTTTTGAAAAACAGCTGTGTGATCTACTTCAACATCTTAAGTCAACTTTTAATTGCACAACTTGTAATTCAACCCTGTTGGGAGTGTATTTTTTTTATTCAGTGTATACTAATTCTCAGGCACTTCCCATTATTCCCAGCCAGATTCCCGGCCCAGTTTCCCGACAATCCCAGCAGGGTCGTATTACAAGTTGTGCAATTAAAAGTTGACTTTAGATGATGAAGTAGATCACACAGCTGCTTTGCAAAAATGTGGATGCTTCCTCTGTCTCCTAAGCATTTATCAGTCTGCTATGCAAATTCATAGGACCATGTTTGACCTTAATTGCTTCCCATGAACTCAAGTAGTTTAATGGCACATAAATCGGAGTATTTTAAACCTGTGTTTAATTGTGATTGACTGTGATTAACTAGATTACATTTTTTAATCGATTGACCTCACTAATATGCACACACATATGTGTGTATATAAATTTTATTTAGCCATAAAAAAAAATGCTTGTCAAGAATTTATAAGTCCAGCTCTCATGAAAAACCCACAAAATAAAATCTGTGATATTTTATCTGAATTTTTCTCCAGAAGGTTCATGCATTTACTTTTTTTTACATTTCTTTATTTATTTATTTATTTATATTTTTTTTGTGAAATTTACTGTATGTAGGAAGGAGTCTAGACGCACATAAACAAACTGTTCACAATTTGCCAATGCTCTGGGAAGTGGCATGAAAGACTAGTCATTTGCATCTGTTCTGGAGATTCTTGACTCACAGGCAATGATGGTCTGCCCTAGGTGACGCACGCCAACACTCACATTAAACTCACTCTAATACAAGAGAAAGCCCTGTCATTTTATTTTTATTTATTTATTTATTTATTTTAGATGAGTGTGCTTGCCGTGTGTTTGTGCGTACGTGAGTGCACCATTATTTATAAGTGGTTATTTAAAGAATTATCACACATTGGACGATCGAGTTCAGATATTTGAAGATAAAGTCTTACATTCCATTATGTGGTGGCAAAATCGGAGCGACACGTCGATGCATGCCAAGTCAATGTCCTTTCTCATAATCGGCGTAATCGATTATGTAGACTCGTCTTTGCAGCCCTAGATATGACGCAATAATGGTCGACCTCAATCATATTCTCGAATTCACATGTACGTGGATAAGTAAATACATTTGTGATATATGTTTATATAGTAATACAAAGGTAGTAGAAATCCATCCCTCAATCCAGCTTTCCTGTTTTGTGATATAGAAGGACTAGATTATAGAGTGGATTTGCACATGTTCGGGCCCTTGGTTTGATTAGTGCAGTGATTAGTACTCGTTTAGTGATTAGGAGCCATGCTCCAGATGGTGACTGAATGACTGTTTTTATGTTCTAACTAGTTTTTATGCAGACAGTGGCAACCGTCCCTCTTCAAACCACTTTAATATAGTAACATAACCTAATATAATATCTAATCAATATACTAATAATACTTATTAATTTTATATTATTTTATCCCTTTTCTAACCTTACTCAAGTAGAAAGCTGTGGGAAACTCTACAAGAGCGTAACCGAAGGATGACCAATATACACAGAGAGCAAGAAAAGCAACTTTAAGGCAGACAGATCATAATGGAAAAGTGCAGAGTACTAATATTAACAGAGACGCTTAGAAAAGAAAAAAAAGTAGAAAAGAACCTGATAATGAAAAGTTAAAGAAATAACTTTCAGTTCCTTTTTTTTCCAGACACAGAGCACAGACTTCCTTTTTTTTAAGCTAAGAAGCAAAGGGATCAATAGTTAATAATCAAATCCATTACTATCCCTTACTACTACAGCTAACACTATCACTCTATATTACACTACATACCCAAAATCCATCAATAAAATTATCTTCTGAATCAAAATTTTAATGATCAGTATTTTAAATCAGAAAAAATAATGATAATAATAATGCTAAAATAATAATAATAGTAATAATAATGATAATAAAAATAGTATAATCTAATGTAATCAAGCTTTGACAAAATTAATCATATTGACCCTAACCGTTATTAAGTTCAATAATTAATCATTATATGATCAAGATTATAATAGGAAAAGAATAGGAAAATAAAATAAGACAAATTTGGGTGTGAGTGAATTTAAAATTTATATTTTTAACATGGATATATTTGGTTTTGGTTTTTATGTAAATTTACTAATGATGTTAAGTATTTTTTTTTCTGTAAAAGTTTAATCTCCATGAGAAAAATATGTTTTTCTCTCCCTGCTTCATCAGATGCCTTTGATACAGAGCCTGTAGAGAGACTGGCGTCAGTATTCACTCATCATTATCAGATAATGCTAGCAAAGCACAGCTAACTTTCTTGCACCCACAGCTCCAGTTTAAATCAACATGACCGAACATGAGTTCACCTGGTTATGCTATTAACTCATGAAGTGACATCTAATGAACATCCTGGTGCAGTCATGTGCCATCTGTGAATGTTTGTACCAATGATATCATTTCCAAAATGGCGGAGAACTAGCTAATTTAAATTAGCTAGTTCTGACAGATTATGATAAAGAATGAACTCTCTCTCTCTCTTTCTGTCTTTGGGTGAACACTCAGTGGCTTATAATCTAAAAGAGTACTGTGTGTGTGTGTGTGTGTGTGTGTGTGTGTGTGTGTGAGTCATGAATGGGGGGGGATGGGCTTCCTGTCTAAGTCCAACGTGTAGCAAGTTCATGTCTTTCCTTTTTACCAGCTTGAACTTTCGAGATGTCATTTAATTTATTTTGAGTTTGTAAAAAACTGAAACTGAATGTATCTAGTGAATGCGGTGAATGAACTGAATGATTAAACTGAACTGAATGTAAATTGTGTGTAATGAATCAAATTAAATGGGTTGCTTCTGTTTGTAATCGATTGCATGAGCATTAGCGCTGGAGAATATGTTAATCATTAACGCAGTAGTGCCACTTGCAATACTAAAGCCTGTTCAATGCATCTGTGCCTTGTAATGAATCACATTGTGGATTTTTTAATGAACTGCTCTGATCCCACCCTCATTTCTTTCTTTCATTTTTTGCATCCAAAGAGACAAACTTTCCTGTATTTTTCATGTAGTGTTGAATAATAGTTTTCCATGTCTCCTGAAGGACTTTTTTTTTTTGGCTCTCATTTTTAGTCCAATCCCGGTACCTGACCATTTTCAGGGGAGCGTGTTTTGATTCTTTAGCACATTTTCAAAAGCTTATGGCATGAACCAGTGAGAAACACGTACAGATGATGACAGACGACCAGGCCAGTGATTAGTATACTGGTGATAAGGGATGGGAATTACAAGAGTCCAGGCCCTTAGTTAATGATTCCTCTTGACAACGGCTGCTATAAAACCTAAACTGAAAGTAGCTCCCTTTTCTTCTTGCTGAGCAACTTGATAGCTTTTTTGGGACCCATGGTTCTATGTCTTCACTAAATCTTGCACAAAATGCAATAAATAAATAAATTAATAGTGTGTGTATAACAAATCACTCTTATATCAAAGTGAATTTTCTCCATAAGAAATAATGGAAACTCAGAAGATTTGACCACAAAAATATTCATATGAAAATAATTAATACAAAGTATAAAGTACAAATAAAAACAAATTAATCTGAACTTTACCTTTGAAAAGAATCTCGATAGAGCAGTGTTTCCATTAGTGTGTGTGTGTGTGTGTGTGTGTGTGTGTGTGTGTGTGTGTGTGTGTGTGTGTGTGTGTGAGTAAAGCTGACGTAAGATGTAGGATGACTTTCACACACACACTAATGGAAAGACCGCTATGTCGGGAAACTTTTTTAACAATGAACCTCTCTAATGACACTCGCACATGCGCACACACACTAACGGAATCACTACTCTGTGGAAAGTGGATCTTTAACAAGGAACTTTTCGAATTAAACTTACTTTTGCTTTACATGTACGCACACACATGGTCACAATGTTATAATCAACAGACAAACTACTTGTATATCAAGACCCCGCTCATTTATCAAGTTAAAATTCATGAAAAATTTTCTTGCAAAACTCTCACAGACCAAGTTATTCACAATCTAAGGTTTCATTTTATATATATATATAAACTAAAAAAAAAAAACTATTCACAAGGCAGGGGTATTCGTATGTCAAGGCCACTTTATGTTCAATGTTAGTTTTTTTTGTTTGTTAGTTTTTTTTACAATTTTAAACAGTCTTAGCAAATATAACCCTAACTGAATCGATTTTTACCTCATCTTTACTCCTGATGCTGAATACTGAGTGGTTGGAAACGACGAGACGAGACAGGAATTGAGGTTGCTGCTGAGGCTGTTACATGTACAACCCGTTTTTAAATTGTATCTTTAGGCAATTTGCAGCGTGTCACTGTAAAACATTTGCTCCCATTTCTTTCATTTTGCTACGTCATTTAATTTAATTTCATATGAAGATATGAGGGGTGGCTCAAGACAATTAATAAATTAATTAATAAATAATAAATAACACAATTAATAAAAATCAAGCAATTCACTTTTTAACTATGACACATTACATTTTCTCCTAGTAGAACAACCTTTTAAAATGTAAAATCTTCACAATATGCTGTTATTTTTGTAGATGTAGGGCTTTTTTTTTTTTCTTTTTTTTTTCAAATGTAGCACTAGTATGCCTGTATACGCAGTGTGGATATAGTTGAAAATGTGGTGTTGTTTAGTCTAGCACATACAGTGTTATACTTATTTCCTGTGGACATGGTGTTTTGTTAATTATAGTTGTGCTGTATACAGTGTGGGCCTGTTGTGTGACAAGGTTCTATTTTTGCTTGTCAGGACATTCCTTCCCATTTACCGCTGAAGAAGTGCGTGGTTGTGGGTAATGGAGGAGTTCTGAAGAACAGCGGGTGTGGCAAAGAAATCGACCAGGCCGACTTTGTAATGAGGTATCACCATAACATACTGTCTCACCGTAGCTTTTTTATTTTTTTTTTCAATATTTAAGATTTTTGTTTACATAGTTCTGCTTTTGACTAAAATCATTCTGACTGATGTTTCAGTTGCCAAGAGTATTGATTTCCTTTGTTCCATTCCCTTTGTTTTCTTATGTCTCCACTCTAGATGTAACCTGCCCCCACTGTCCAAAGAATACACTGATGATGTAGGCAGAAAGACCCAGCTGGTGACAGCAAATCCCAGTATTATAGAGAAGAGGTAATTCTGAATATTTTATGTATTTTATAAACGGTAAATATTCATTAATTTGATTGCTCTGGTTCAGGACAGCATGGTGGCATAGTGGTTAGCACTGTCATCTTGCACCTCCAGGGTCTGGGTTCGATTCCCGCCTCGGGGTCTTTGTGCATGTTCTCCCTGTGCTGGGTACTCAAGTTTCCTCCCACAGTCCAAAGACATGCAGATTAGGCTAATTGGTGTTCCCAAATTGCCTGTAGTGTGTGAATTCTTGGTCACTCAGAAAAAGAGGTTAAAGGGATAGTTTCAAGTCCAAATTGAAATGTATAATTATTACTATCATAAGTCTTGTTTGTCATCCGGAATGCTGTACAATGGGAGAAATCAGTGCCAAATTCTGTTGATTGTTGAACCCTTTTCCTGATAATGTTCGGTTACTGGCGCTTGAGAATCCCAGAGATGCATCAAGCATTTCCAGCTGTTTTTGACTTTTGAATCTTTTTCCTGGTCGGTGATTGAGGATGTTTCAAAGCTGGGTAGCTTTGAGTAGCTTTGCATGGAAATGCAGATAATTTTTGGCTCATCCTCATATATTATAAAGAATTCAGCTTAGTACTTGCAAATTGTTCAACCAATAGCTGGTGATACATTAATTACCTTATTTCACCCGTTCAAATTATTCGTCTTAAAGTTCCGTGTTGCTTTCTGGAGTGTGTCCAGAATTGCAGTACCATGGTCTTGTGTTGTACTTGTGATGTTACTATTGTAGTAAATCATGTTCAGGCGACATCGTCCATGAGGAGTTTTTGATCATCGGACGTTCTTTCATCTTTCAAGTACAGACAGTTTGCTTCCCCGAAAGTAATATTTACTTAATTGTATTTGATTCAGTTGACCATCTCATCCTCTTCCCCCCAGTTTTCAGAGCCTGCTGTGGTCTCGCAAGACTTTCGTGGAAAGCATGAAAGCCTATGGCTCCAGCTACATCTACATGCCTGCCTTCTCCATGAAGCCTGGCACGGACCTGTCCCTGCGTGCCTACCACGCGCTGTCAGATTCGGCATCCAACCAGACAGTGCTGTTCGCCAATCCGGACTTCTTAAAGAACGTGGGACGCTTCTGGAAGCACCGCGGCGTACACGGCAGACGTCTTTCAACGGGCCTCTTCCTGGTGAGCCTGGCGCTCGGTGTGTGCGACGAGGTCACCGCGTTCGGCTTCTGGCCCTTTGCACTGGACCTCGACCAGAGGCCTGTCAGTCACCACTATTACGACAACGTGCTACCTTCGTCTGGGTTCCACGCCATGCCCGAGGAGTTCCTGCAGCTCTGGCATCTCCACAAGAGCGGTACCCTGAGATTGCGTCTGGGCCCCTGCGCTCACTAAAATACCACATGGGGTAGTTGAAAAGAAATTCTGCCACCCCCCCATCCCCCACCTTATTCTTCAAATTAGCATGAGAAGAAAAGAGTGGCTGCAGCCCCTCCTCTATCCCAAAACCCACCAAACTGATTCCATCCTTGGTGTCTACTTGATCCTTGTGGGCAGACACTCAATACCCCACCTACTACACAAAGGTATTCATACACACAAACAGACACCTACACACTTTCTTTTTGGTTGCTAAGGGACTGTCTGGTGTTGCCAAGAGCGGTGTGAGTGTGTAGAGTGGGGTAGAAGCGTGGGTTGATATAGTGCTCTAGCTGCATTTACAGCAGCTGTTATCTTGGTTTTTTTTTTGGTTGTTGTTTTTTTTTTTTTTTTTCCATCCTGTAACCTGAACAAGAGCATGAGGAGGCATGCGTGGAACAGGTCCTTAAAGACAGCTCAAGTGAAAAAACGAGCCGCAATGAGAACAGCGGGATTTTTTTGTCAAGAAAACCAATAGCCATGACCAGATCAACTGGGGTATGATGATGGCAAAAAAATGGACATAAGAAAAAGGGAACCTTTTTTATTATTATTATTATTTATCTATGGTTACAACGTTCTATAAATAAATAGTTTTTTTTTTTGTGCAAGAATTAAAACAGGAAAGTATTCTTTTTTGTTTCTTTTCTTTGTTGTTTTTTGGTGATATTCATAATGTTGAACCTGAGGTCCTTATTCCCACGAGACGGGAAACGTGAACGTTTGGGTGTGTAATGAATGTATCGTCAATGCACTGCTGTACAGCCTCAATTTGAATATCAGTGGATGTCTAATTCCAAGATATCTGTGTATTCAGGTGTTTGTGCAATGCTTTGTTTCCTGATCATATTGCTGTATGCTTCGGTCATCATATGGAACAGTTATAAAAGCCGCGCTTTATCACCTTCAGTCCATAATCAGAAGCCAAACGAAAGGAAAATGTCAAGCATCAAGTACTTTCCATTTTTGCATTAGTAGTATCATCACAGAAGGATTTTTTTATGGTTAGTTTTTTTCCCAGTGGAGGTGATGTGACTGTCTTTATATTTTCTTTAGTATCTTCTGTGTCTTGCTTTGATAGTGTGAGTGATTTTTTTCTACTGTAAAAAAAAAAAAAGTCAAAACCTGCCGTTGGTTCGAGCATCTAATCGTCGTTGGTACTACTGGGGCATTAACGCTGCCTGCGACTGCTCGGGTGCTGGACACCTGGTCCTGGACTGCAGTCTGTACATAATAAATGTAATGATTCCTCTGAATGTAATGCGAGTTTTGGACTATATATTCCATCAAGTTCCCAGTTCCTAGCTAAATTCTCCTTGTAAAACCTGCATTTTATCTTGGCTTCTTCATGTCACAAGAAAAACTAAAGAACACATTAACTTCGTAGGTCTTGTAGGTGCTAGTTTTGATATCTCACCTATTCATACTGCACCCTCTGAAACCCTGTATAGGTGTTGTTGTTTTTTTTCGGTTTTCCTTATTGTGATATGTTTATTTTGGGAGGGCTTGAAAGAATGTGGTTAAAGTGTAAAGGCATCAGCGCGGTTCAACATGCATCATTATTGCTGATCATCATGACCAGAAAGAATGGCATACATACTCTAATATCGATGCTTGGGGTTTGCTCAAGGCCAGGCGCGTGTTTCATCCTCACTGTCTCTATTCCATCTGTTCACATTCCTTGAGAGGTCGAGTGCCTTTTTTTCATGTGAAGGGGAAAGGAAAAGGAAAAAAGAGACACCAGCAGCAGTAGGCAAGGCCTGCGTATTGCTCTTGCCTTCACCTTGTTTTTTGGCGGGTTTGTTTGTTTCCTCATTTTCAATTCAGCCTGTTACTGGAAGTCGGATTCGATTAAAACAATGGGTGATTTAAGGAGACTTATCGGAAAGCTGGTCACAATTGGACCAAGTTGAGAGTCCACTTTTTTTTTTTTTTTCCCGCTAAGTTTCCATTTGAAGGCATGTCTTGTATAATTATACCCGGGAGAATCTTTTTTTGGGGGGAAAAAAAGACAGCGGGCATTTGAATTTGTTATTTGCACCTTTGTCCTGTTTAGTATTGTGAATGACTGAGACTATTGCTTGTATAGCAGCCTGCATGACTGTGGTACTGTATGTGTATTTGACTAGGATACTGGATTGGAGTTAAGGATGTTGTTTTTTTTTTTCTCTCTCTCTTTCCGATTATATGTTTCTGCCCCTTTGCTTTCTGAGCCATTTGAAGCTGTGTACCCAAAGTGTAACAGCGCTTACCTCAACCATTTCTACTCACTGGCGTTTCCCAACGATGATCTTACGAAACAAATATGTAATCTGTATCGAGGCATTCAGGCAAGAATTACATTGATAAATCAGGCATCTTTTACTGTTATAGTTGTTGAGTAGGATATAATTTGCCTTTTGTTCGTTTTCTGGCTTAAAATGAAACAGATGTGTGTCATTTATCTAGTGGTGACAATTTTAAATAGACGAAATTAAGAAGTCAAAAAAAAAAAGGAACTGCAAAACTCTTAATCAGTCAGTGAGAGCTTCTATGTTTGAGCATGTCATACTGAAAAAACGAGGAAAAACAGCTTGCACTGAACAACTTTTTTTTCTGTCTATGTGAGAGCTGGGGAAAAAAAAAAGTCAACCAAGTAATCTGTGTTAAAAATGATGGGAAAGATTGTGAAATCTTGTAATAAAGTAACCCGGTTTCAACTGTCCTGGTTTTCTGCATCTCAATTTTTTATTGTAGTTATGCATTTATGCTGTCTTTGTCTTTCCACTGTATTACTTTGCATACAAATGTAATTCATTCCGGAGGCGAGTTCTTAAGACCAGATTTTGTTATCGTGAAAGCATTTTCTCATAGGAAATAATGTAAATAATCCGTTCCAGCCCCCCAAAAATATTACCAATATTCCCAATTTCCAACACTATATAATCATATTTCTGCATATAAAAACAATGAAACATTTGGAAAAGTATGAAGTAAAGTATGGAATAAATAGACATTAAACCTCAGCTTCATTTACAGTATGTTTCCTTTTAGCTGCTTCTATCGGCTGCTTTACAAATGAAACTGAAAGTGGCTCCCTTTTCTTCTTGCTACCATCCTTGCTAACATTCTTGGGACCCATGGTGCTGTGTCTTCACTACATCCTGCATGCGATGCAAAAAAAATATGTTCACAAAAAAATATGTAAACTCGCGCCGCTTGGTTTTCCACATGTTTGGATGCGCAAACTTGGCCGGCGTTTAGTTCGGTCACTCATATACCAAAAATGCTTTGCATGCCGAGAAAAGTACCACTGTATAGGGTTCATTTATTCAACCTCACACGACCCTGATCCAGAAATAGTGCTTACTAAATGTGAGTGAGAGTGAGATTAGTACATTGCATGCGCGTGCAATCAACTATAATAATGATACCATTAATATTTACAATTGATGACACAGTAAGTGAAAAATTTTAAGCCTAAACATAATAATCAGGTCTTTCTTCAGTTCCTTGTTATCTTGAGACTGGACTACTGCATCTCAGTCTTGGCAGGTCTGCCTCAGTGCACCATTTGACCTCTGCAGCTGATCCAGAATGCAGCTGCACAACTTGTTTCAACACCACGCCACTATTCCGCTACGTCCACTGGCTTCCCATAGCTGCTCGCATCAGGTTCCAAATAATGATGCGTGCCTTCAAAGTATCCAAAATATGATCCAGCATCCACTTACCTCAAAGTATTTATCACATGCCGCACTGCACCACATTGTCTCTTGTCCTGCAGCATCGCTCGACTGGTCCCGTCATCTCTCACGGATCGGGGAAGACGTTTAGACTTTTTTTTTTGTTCTGGCTCCTAGGTACTGGGATGAATTTGAGTTAACACTTACCCTTAAAAAAAAACTTCCCACCCTTGATGTTTGACTAATGTAAGTCACTCTTTATAAGGGCATCTGCCAAATGGTGTTAATGTAAATGTAAATTCTATTACTAATTAATAAGGTTAAAGCAACTGTGGTGGGTGTTTTTAGACCACAAGCCCATGAAAAATTCAAACTCCCCATCACACTTAGATTTGTGCAAAGAAGAGCCGAGTCTTAATCTCCTGGAGCATAATCTATGAAGTTATCTATCAAAATTGGGATAATGTTCTCAAGAATTCATGGCTACACAAAAGTGTCTAATATGTGCCAAACTATCAATGATCATATATCATATTTTACAGTGGGTATAAGTGTATGTGGCAGCATAGTGGCTTAGTGGTTAGCGTTATCGCCTTGCATCCTCCGGGTCTGGGTTTGCTTCCTGCCTTGGGGTCTGTGTACACCAAGTTTGCGAGTTTTGCATGTCCATAGTTGGTTTCTTCCGAGTGCTCTGGTTTCCTGCCACAGTCCAGGGACATGCAGATTAGGCTAATTAGCTTCCCAAATTGCCTGCAGTACAGTGTGTGTACTGTGTGTGTGTGTGTGAATGTGACCGGAGGTCCTAACTCGATTGTAAAAATGTGATTAAATAAAATGGTCATTATCATTGGCCTCCGCGGCCCATAGCTGGACTACAAAGGTTCCTACAGTAGATGGATGGATGGATAAGTGTATGTACAGTACATGCACTTCCCTTTGTTTAATCAAATGATGTGTGAAAAAGAAAAGTAAAATTCTCTACTTAAAAAACCTGATTCCGGTTGCTATTCCAGATACTACAGTAAGTGCTACATTTGGGTCACAATGTTGCTTTTTTTTTCCAAATAGATCATTGGGAAATTTTGTGTATGGAACTACAGTTGGGGGGAGGGGATAACAGTATACTGGTACAGACTTGCTGGAATTTCACATTTCTTATCAAGCAGCCATGGGATGTCCCAGACAAACAAGTCTGATACGAATGAATTCTGAAACTGTAACATTCCTTCTAGAAATATTGCAATTCTTCAGAAAATAATCATCCATCCATAATCAAATACTCAATTCCAGGTGGGTTGCACTAGTATATTGCTTACCTCCACCCCAAGGATGACAGGACCGTGGGCACACAAGGCTGACTCATGCTCACGAGTACCAAGGGCTAGCCTGTCCAGTCAATCCCATAGAAAAGCCAATACAGAACAAATCGCTGAAAAAATGTCAATGTTTGTCACCAGAACACCCAGTGCACCACAAACCCCCCCCCCCCCCCCACATGGGGCCCAAGAGGCAACAAACCCAAGGCCACAAACCCAGCCTCCAAACTCTCTCCAAATCCCATTTCGATCGAGCACCCATGGAAAGTGCCATCCTCAGCCTCCTACTGTAGGTGGATTTAATATTATGACTGATCAGTATTTACAGTATATCAGGCAAACTCTGAAATAAATATATCTCTGGAGACGGCAAAGATGAGAGTAGTAGTTTTAAAGCATTTCACTGCCCACTACTTACAAGCAGTGTGTGTGGGTTTTGGTTGTGCAAACATGGAAATCCATCCATTTTCTCGCATTTGATCTCCCTGCATTATAAGAATATTCTGTCATGTGTAGAGTAAGTAGTGGTGACTGTCAGACTTGAATGGATGCATTGAAAAAAAAAAAGAGATGTGTTGATACATGTCCAATGCATTTTTAATGGTGCATGAGAACACAGACATGGCTGTCGCCTAGGAGACGCCCAAGCACCATCGAGCTGTATTGATCAAAGGAACAAATTCAAAACAAAGTTCTATGGAGAGGGCACCATGATCGCAAGCTGTCACTTCACCTTTGTAGAATAACAAGAATAACGGTGTTTATGGGCATTCGCTTATATATTTTGTATAAGTTCATGAACTATAGCTGTTAAGTTATAGTGAAATGAATTATGTGTATCCTTTATGTGTCTGCTGCACCTTCATAGGCTAACAAGCCTGTACATCCCTTACATCAAAAAAGCAAAAGTCATCAACGTGTAAGTCAAAGAGACCCGGAGTCTGACAGATGATAAGAGACACATTAGTATGTTCCGGTTAGACAAAAGGGCTCCAGAGCACACAAGCTATTTGTAAGTATATTTGTCTAGACACAGGATATATGATGTATTACCATATGAAGAATCAGGAAGTACAGAAATATCAGAAAAGCATGCAATAGCCCTGTGCGTGCACATAAAGTCTATAAAAGCTAAGGAGGAAGAAACCTTAAAAGAAATGATTCTCAACAGGGGAATGCATCCACCACTTTCCAACAGGGTGAATAAGGAGATATTCCATAACTCATATTACATATTAGAATTCACTTTAATAAGCTAATGGATAGCCATAAAGAGATCAAGATATTGCATGAAGTCAGAACAGATGTATCTGAGAAGATATAACTCTTACATATGACCTGAACATATATAACATTTGAAGCCAGTGGAGAAGAGAAATAATAGGGAACATCCGAACTTGGCACAGGTTGCACGCTAGATGCCCTTCCTGATGCAACCATTACACTTTCTATAGGCTCTTGCATCCAATCGAATGTCAGTGGTTTGGCTGGGAATTGGACCCAGGCCTTTCGCATGGCAGACGAGAAACCTACCACTAATAATAATAATCTGCAAAAACCAATGTGGTCTGATCAAACGGTCTCTCGCTTCCCATTATGGTTTAGTAATGAGAAATGAGAGAACTGCATTCCTCCTTACTGCATTCAAAAATGAAGATTTAATTTTGCACATTATCTAATAAATATATGTGCATAAACTGGGTGCTTAGAAATCATGCTCACAGCTTTGTGTTGTGAAAAAGCGAGATTAGGAAATCTGTGTTAATTAGTAATTTTGTAAAGGCATTAATTTTTACTCATTTTATTTCACTTTATTTATTTCATTATTTGTAAACGGCAGAATTTTTGCACATTATTTTATCATTTTGTCTGGCTGTTTACATCATTTCTAAATTAATAAATCAGACATTACGACTGAAACAGTTACTTAGTACTTGAGCAGTCTTTTCACCGTGTACTTTTTACTTCTACTTGAGTAATATTATTTTGAAGCACAGCTACTCTTATGTGAGTACAATTTTTGCCGACTCTACCCACTTCTGCAAATTAATCTGAATCAACTCTAATACAAACGTCACTGTAATACAAAGACAAAGCTTTACCCCATGGCTTTTTCAGGTCATTACAATGCTATTTCGGGTTATAAGGAATTCTCACTGTCATGCTTCTGTATGTCGGTTAAACAGGGAAATAAAAATAACCCTGGAGAAGGCAAAGCTGAAAGTAGTAGTTAGCATCGCCAAAGCATTTCACTGCCCACTACTTACTGTACAAGCAGAGTGTGTGGGTGTTGGCTGAGCGCAGCCTTTTCAGAAAACAAGAGGAAATCTATCCAGCCTCTCTCATTCTACCTAAATTATAGGAGTAATCAGGCATGTACAGTAACTAGTGGTGACTCATAGACATTGATTAGTACATTTAAAAAATGTTACCTGATCATTGCATTTTTTTTTTTTTTTTATGTTGCAGGAGAACCGAGACCTGTCTGTCGCCTAGGAGACGGCCAAATGCCATGGAGATCTATTTGATTATCAAAGGACAAATAAACACAATTTGCACAAATCATGATCACAAGCTCTCCCTGACCTTCCTGTTTTTAGACCAGCATATAGTTAATCTATCCATCAGCCATGAATGAGTACATCATAATGCCAATAAAGCCCTTAACACAATAAAGCTAAGGATGTAGGGGGGGGATCCTCGGCAGAACAATCCATCCATCCATCTGTGTCCAGTATGAATCACCAGATATTTTCATTACATTTTACATTTGACGTTAATAAGTTAATGGTTAGCCACAATGACATCAATGTATTGCCCATAGTCAAGAGTCTGTGTGTTTATTCATTATTTAGTTTTTTCAGACACCAACCCTGAGCAGGTATATGATTCATAGTTAAGGAGATAGATCTCACCCCCTTACTCATCGTAATAATATGCTTTATGCCTTATTCAGGTTCGGGGGCCTGAAGCCTATGCTAAGAGACTTAGAGCACGAGGCAGGGTATACCCTGGATCCATCTCAGGGCTCACACACATATACACACACACACACACAAACACATACTCATTCATTCAGACACTACAGGCAATTTGGGAATCTAAACCTAATCTGCATGTCTTTGGACTGTGGGAGGAAACCAAAGTAGCCAAAGGAAACCCACCAAACAAGCAAAGATTTGATGTATATATGAAATATTTAAATACATTCATGTCAAGACTTATCTAGAATCCTCACTTGTCTTGTTTTGTTTTGAGACCCTACAGAATTTCTCGCCACACAGTGAACGTGCATTGATTATAATGATTTTATTACAAACCTGCCCCCTGAAAAGTTCTATGAGTTTGAAGCCAGAAGTAAATCAGCACCAGTTTTCTATTCTTCTAAGATTTCCAGAGCTGGCTTGAGACGTCTACCATTTGGTACTACTTCACACCCAGATTAAGCCTATACAACTCGAGCCAAATCACAGCTTGAGCTGGAAGATTATCCAAAGAAAACCATTTTTTATTAACATATTTATTATACATGGCTTTCATGCATGCGGTCCCATCACATTTTTTATGTAATTTTCACTTCACCAAACATTATATGCGACTGCGAGCCCATAAACAAGCCCTATTACAGGAGCCATCGCAACATGTTTGAATGGAATTTTAAAAAGCGCTTTGCTTTATTTTTAAATGATAAATAGTGGTAATCATTGTCGCCTTGCATCTCCAGGGTCAAGGGTTTGATTTCCGGGTATTCCAGGTTCTTCACACAGGTCAAAGACATGCAGATTAGGCTAATCGGCCTTCTCAATGTATGTGTGTGTGTCGCAGGAGATTGGCACTTTGTCCGATATATTCCCTGCCTTGTTCCAAAAGTCTCCAGGCATCCTAGGAAACTGTACATGGTAAGTGGTACAGAAAATGAATGAATGATTGAATGGATTTTATAAAACAATGTATTACTTCAAATTGTCTTGAAGAAGCTTTAAAAAAAAAAAAAAACACCCATGCCTTATCCCTGAGGGAGTACATGATAAGTCCCTATGATAACGCTCAAGAGGAAGAAAACTTGAAAGAAATGCTACTTAGCAGGGGAAGCCCATCATCTCCTGTGCGTCAGAGTAAATCATGGGTCATCTGTGTTAATAAGGACTAAAAGATAACAGGTCCAATCCAACAGTGCCTGAGTCAGTAAAAAATTGTCTGCAAATATACAGTAACTCCTAGACAAGAAAAACAGTCAAAGCTAGTGGAGAAGATGGAGCTTGGCGGCCTCATGATTAGGATCCAAATGGAAGCAGATATTTTTCTTCATAATACAAACTGAATTCCAAACATGGATGTATATAAATTAATGAGGCACAGCATGGATTTCTCAGTTCAACAATATGTACAGTATGTCCTCCACTAAAAGGGGATAATATGCCTTTAATTCAAAAAAGGTCAATGCTGTACTGTGTATGGAGCTGTGAAAGTGGCCAGTGTAATGTAAGTTAAATAAGATGCGACTGTTGTCAGAAAGAGCTTACAATGAAAGAGCTAAGGTGTCCAATCAGCACTTGAAAGCATACATCTGATTTTCCTATGTATGTGGGTGCAGTAGAACACTCAACACAAAATCTATTAGGCTAGACATTCATTAAACATTTTGTCTCACACAGATCATTTTTGTGGTCTGATGGAACAAAGAATGGAAAAAAAATCTATTAAATGTGATTTCGATTGTGTCATTCCAGTTATATATCAATATCTCCAGTCAATATCTGATATCTCCATGTACCACAGCTTAAGAACACAAAATGATTCTCAACAAGAAAGTATTCTGTCGAAAACTATTAAAAGCAATAACAATTTAATTTAGAAATTGCTGTCCTGGTTTTAGCTTGAATAGCTTTCTGGACACTGACTGCTGGAATTTCCCAAAATGTTGTGCTGTGCAAAGCTGTAAAAGGCTCCATTTGTTCAGTTTGGCTCTCACATGTGTTTACTGTCGTCCATTTAGCCTCTCAAATTACTGCACTGGTCGCTGACTCACATCACACTGCAGCTTTTTGTTTGCCCTTTGATTGTGTCCTGTCCTGCTTACGGACATGAAAAATAGGACGAAAGGAAGAAAGGAAAGGTAAGACAGGTGAACGTGGGCAAAGAAAAAAAAGAAGTAGAAGAAAGTGCTTGAGTGAAGAGACTCGAGTGAAGCAAAAGCATGTGAGAGCTCAGGCTCTGTCTGAGGTAGGGAGATGTTTAATCACCTCAGAAATCCCATTAATCAATGTCAAAAATTGTTCAACCGTGACAAGGGTCGATGTATCGCCAAGTATGATGCGAAACAATTCCCTTGTATGGGCCAAAAAGACCAAATCTCCAATCTAAAAAAAAAAGGGGGGGGGGGGGGGTCCAAATTCCAAATATAATGATGCAATCTGTGACTTGGGTGAGAAATGACAATCCTAATTTAGAAAATACTGGAACTCTTACTCTATTCAAACATTTTCCAGTGAAAACCAATCAGTCTTGATACGTCTGTGGAAGGCACTATATGAAGGCTCTGGTACTGATGGGACACCCCAGAGTGTTTTAAACCTCATTGTGACTCTGTAAATTCCTGATGCTTATAGTACATCTCTACAGAATAAATTACATCATTCCAAGAAGGAAAAAATTCTTCAGTGTAGGGAAAAAAAGCCAAATGTCACCCTGTCACCTTCTTTTGACCAAATCCAACTATAGTCCCTAAGGGCTTGTTACTCCAACAAAGATCATGAGGTCCTACTGCATCCTAAAAAAAATATTGAAGAGCACAACGGGCATGAGCTCAAAAATGAAAACATTTCTGTGCATTTATCAAATTCATAATACTTCCTACCCAGGTCTCTGTCAGATTCCCAATGCGTGTGTCATGTTGTCATGAAGTTCCTATCACGCATATGATCATGCACTCACCAGGTCCAATGAGATCAAACTGCATTACTACTATGTCTAATCAGATCACACCGCACTCTTACCGGGCACTTATCACACACTCACTACGTTGTTATTGCGTCATGCAGGATGGTATAAATACAACGTGAGCGATTTTCATCATGATGTGATGATGTGAAGAATTGGATCCAGTATTCATACCAAATGTGACATTGATGTGCTGGTAACCTGCTGCATGGACCATAAACGTGGTAAGCCCTAGAAGAATGTAGTATAAACTTAATGTGGTCTTCTAAAACATGGAATGGACCTACCATGGCCACAGCACAAGCTTGAAGGCATCGCTATGAGAACTCTATTGCCATAGCAACCATCCAATCTTTTCCGTCTGCACCTTCCATGTAGGTTGTATTATACATCGCCCAATCCTGACACTGTTCTGTTTGATAGCAAGTCTAGAAGATCTGCTACACAGCCACTGGTGTGTCTTCTTCAAACACTGTATGAAGCCTCTGATGTTCTGTCTACTATTAATATCAATATCACCACTAATTAAGTCTTTGACAAAGTTGCTATAGATGTGAAATGCCTCCTGCAGCTGGGTGTTCAATCTCAATTAACGTCATGGCTGTGAAGTTTCATCTCTGGTCATAGACAGAAAGTACACTATCAAGACTGCTGTTCCGGCAGTGAGTACATTACTGGCGCTCCTCATCTTTCTTGCTCTCAACACTGGTGCATCACATATTTTAAAAATAACTATTCAGTGCAATTCAGTTTTATTTGTATAGCGCTTTTAACAATTGTCACTGTTGCAAAGCAGCATTACACAATCAAAAGAATTATTTACGTTTGTATGAAATGTGTATGAATCAGAATGGTCAGATAGTCCCTGATGAGCAAGCCGAGGATGACAGTGGCAAGGAAAAACTCTCTGTGATGGTAATAGGAAGAAAGCTTGAGAGGAACCGGACTCAACAGGGAACCCGTCCTCATTTGGGTGAAACAGAAAGCAGGAATAGATCTGCATTCATACTGTGGCAGGCAGTTCAGTATAACAGTTGTTAACAGATGTTAACATGGAGTCCAGGTAGTTACTGGAGGCTTAGGTGGACCAAGTCGGCAGAGAAACAGCTGTCAACATCAGTCGAGGCCAGAACCGTCTTCAAAGTAGAGTGAAACCGTCCCCAGACACCACACGTATCCCAAAGAGACACACGGGGCATCCATGTGACGAGATCTCCAACCGGAGCGGGGCACCAGGACGAGTCCAGAGGGCAGAGGGAGACTAGATCAATGGCAGCTCAGGACTAGAAAAACCAAATTCAAACTAGAAGTTTGATAACAATTTTAAAGTCCTCAGCAAAATGACACTATATCACATTTCATGCAATCTTATTAAAAATAATTATTTTGACTGTGTAAAGCTACTTTGCGACAATGTCAATTGTTGCAAGCGCTATACAAATAAAATTTAACTGAATCGAACTATAAACATCTTAAAGACAAATTACGGAGAAACAAACCTCATTCTCTGCCTATTTGTTTAATAAAGCATTGGTTGTTTATTATTATTATTTTTTTTATTTTTTTTTTTTTATTATGATAATAGCTGAGAAGAGAGACTGCTTCAAATGTGACAACAATCTCACATGCAAGATTATTAAGTCAACATTAAATGAAAATCTGACAATCTCTGTTCAACCATATTAAGAAAAGCGTCTGTCAAACGATCCTTAGTAAGTGATACTCTGCCTTACATCATGCACTGAAAACTCTCTCGGTCACAAGAGAAAGAGCACATTGTTCAGGGACTTTTTTGCCCTCTTAATTCCCCTTTTCTGCACTCAAAGGCCACCACTTATAGCCCAGATGTCCTTCTGGCAAACCAGGAAGTGGAACCAATTATACATTCTCAAAATGAGAACACACAGACACAAGACTTATTGGTGTTTTTTTATCGCTTGTTTTTTTTTTTCTGTTTAAATATAAATATTATTTTACAAAATTTGTACATGATGATGTATCCAAATATTTAGTTAGTACATTGCAATGTAATTACAGTTGCATTTGTTTTATGAATATGAATGTCAAAAAGACAATTCTAAAATACTGTGATCAAGAAATAACTGTAGTACAATTAGGGACCGTGAAGGCCGATGGTGATTACAATTGTATTTATTCACATTTTCACAACAGTGCTGATCTCCGGTCAACATTCACACACACATTCACACACTACGGGCAATTTGGAAACACCATTTAACCTAATCTGAATGTTTTAGGATTTGGGGAGGAAACCTGAGTACCCGGAGGAAACCCACCAATGCACACAGACCACGAGGCGGAAAATAAACCCTATAGTCGATAGTGATAACCATTAAGTCACCATGCTGCCAGGCAGTAACCAGCTTCAGTAATAACCTGTGATCCAGTTTAAATGTTAGATTGTTGATTTTGAAGCCTTGGGGATTTAAAGATGTTAGTCTTTCACGTCCAGCCAAACTATGTTTTCCAGATAGAAATGGGGGTTCTACACATGACTACATATATGAAAATAAAAAACTAATAATAAAATAAGATATCCACTAATCACAGTTGAGCATCCTTCACATCAATCCTCCCTCTGGACGTACTATATTTATTACACCCCTGGAGTTCCGATGAAAAGTCCTTACCGAGTGCGTCATTTATGCACAGCAGCAGACATGTGGGCTGATAAGGCCTGGATCACACCAGAAAGAAATAACAGTTGGAAATTGCATAATAAAAAAGATTTTCCTTCTAATAGCTGCTGGTTTGACTCTTTAATCTCATTATCATGCACTTATCATTAACTAAATCTGTAATTAGATTTTATAAAGTTTTAATATTTTATGACGAAAACAAAAGGAAAGTAAGTTGACTGCTTTCACTTTACAACATCAGTCCCACACTGTCTACTGTTAGATTTTAAGCCTTATTCATCATTTATCATAAAGGAATAAACAGGAGCACTTTCCAGCTAATGCCTAATTTAATTTTTAATAAGACCTCCAGTCATGTGGCAGCCTGTAATCTTTAAGAAGGGGGATTCTCCCCATGGGGAATGCTGAAGTTTTATTGCACTGCTGCAAAATGTACCATCTGTGAACCTACATCTGTCAGGGATCATTCTGCAGCCACAAATACAATACATTGGGCTCTGGGTATATTGCAAATACAAAAATTTTGTTGTTCAACTGCCCACACAAATTCTAACATCCTGCAAATTGCGTTCAGACTGACAGTTGGCAAATTCATGAATTTTTCCAATGGGTCCTTTTTTTGGTTTGGTTTGTTTTTTTATGCTTTTTTATCTTTTTTTTTTTTGTAAGTTGCTAATAAACCAATAATTTATACCATTACAATTCAAAGCATTATGCCCATGTGTAGGTTTTCCCTTTTGCCATCTGGGCAGCTCTGGCCTCTTGGGACATGACTCCACAAGACCTCTGGGGCGTGATGTGGTGTATGGAACCAGAACATTGGCAGATGATCCTTTGGGCATTGTGGTTTGTGGGATGGTCAATGTATTTGTTTGTGCAGGCCATTGCATGGGTGTTTGATTGGATTGGGATCTGGGGAGTTTGGTCCATGGGATCTTTGCCTGCTGGTTCCCACGCTCTATGGTCTAGAGTGACCTGAGTGTTTTGGAGCCATTCTATCATGGACAGCATTGACGTTTTGCCGATTTGTGTTGCATTGACTTTTCTTTGAGATCAGACAAGACAACCTGGTCGTTAGTCCCAGTAGACAATGGTGAGCCGTGGGTCCCCATGATCCTTTCACCAGTTTCTTGATATATAATCAGTAATCAATGTTGATGTGTAAAATGTTTTGTAATATTAATGTTATGGCTGATCTGCATAAGTAAGTAACTAAGTATATTTTATAGTCCTGTGTCTTTTAGCGCAAACTCTCCTATGGATGTTTTTTATTATTATTTCAGGATTTTCTTAATAATCTAGTGTAAAAAAAAACATCTGCAGGATGCTCAGTAAAACTTTGTAGCTAATTTTCTTATAAAACTGCACAAATTGTGCCTGAGACTTAATGAACTTCCCAGCATTGTCACACCCAATACTGACTTTGTTTCATTAATTACTGTGTATCAAGTTTTATATAGAATTTTCCTTTTTTTGGCATAGTGGTGTAGTGTTTAGCACTGTGGCCTCACACCTCCAGGGTCGAGGGTTCAATCCCTGCCTCCGTTTAGTTTGCATGTTCTCCCAGTACTTGGTGGGTTTCCTCCGAGCTACTCTGGTTTCCTCCCACAGTCCAAAGACATGCAGATTAGATTCATTGGTGTTCGCAAAATTGCCCAAAAAAGTGTGTGTGTCTGTCTGGGTGTACATGCCCTATAATGGTTTGACACTAGGGTTGCGTCCGGAGTCTTCTGACATATGCTTTAGGCCCACCTTGACCCTGAACAGGATAAGCAGTATAGAAGAAGATGAATGAATTAATTAATTAATTACCTTACCTGTGAATACAGTAGGTATAGATTTAATTGATACATATCATAAATTCATAAATAAATATATATTATAGTATAGTTTGTTGCAATGATCAATGACATCACACCAGTGGTCATTGCTCTAAGAAAAAGATACCTACAGTGGATGTTTTCTGACGATGCGGCAAACAGAAGATTCAATGTACTTATATACTGTAAATACATCAAGTGTTTTGTGTGTGTGTGTGTGTGTGTGTGTGTGTGTGTGTGTGTGTGTGTGTGTGTGTGTGTGTGTGTGTGTGTGTGTGTGTGGGGGTT